>CM064508.1:52485356-52775752 GCA_032716605.1 Paralithodes platypus | reverse complement strand
AGGAGATAAAGAAAACCTAATATTTAGTAGTCGGCCCCGTAATTCATTGACGAACATGCCTATTACATAAGGCATCCTCTTCAAACACTAATCCGCCGTAGTTTGAATCTACCGCGCAGAGCATTTAAAACTGAGGAGCCTTCATCATGAGCGCACGCGACCTCACTCATGGCTTCAGTCATTATGAATTGGGTTCTCACTACGAAAAAACTTCGTAAAAAATAAAAACAAAAAGAAAATAAGTATAACTATCCAATAGGCTTTCCATCATATCGAGGATGTACTTGTGTGGATTTCTGACCAGACGCTGATTCAGGCGTCTTTCCTCCTTCACTGACATATCAAGTAAACCAAAATCCTTAATACATCAACGAATGGGAAGGGGACGGTCGGGAGGGCCCCAGTCGTCAATGATTACGGGGCCACTACTAAATATTAGGTTTTCTTTATCTCCTTACAGGAGTCAAACCTATAATTTATTAGTGGCCCCTCCATCATTGACGAACATGCCTGATATCTAAGACTGGAGGGGGACATTCGTAATCATATCATAACTCTAGAAAAGCAGATAATAAAAACAACCACATAGTATTCTTACTTTTGAAAAATGTATTTAATACGGCGTAGGCCGGAAATATACAAGAAAAAGGGGTTCAGGCAGGTGCGTGCTTCAAAGAAGCCTGCCCGACAAAAATAGGTAACCCTGAAGATTCTGAACACAGATCTGTAGTTACAAAAGGCACCCCACTCAACGAGTGGTGACAAAAATAATAAGTTATAAGTTTATATTTATTAGTGGCCCCTCCATCATTGACGAACATGCCTATTACATAAGGCATCCTCTTCAAACACTAATCCGCCGTAGTTTGAATCTACCGCGCAGAGCATTTAAAAACTGAGGAGCCTTCATCATGAGCGCACGCGACCTCACTCATGGCTTCAGTCATTATGAATTGGGTTCTCACTATGAAAAAACTTCGTAAAAAATAAAAACAAAAAGAAAATAAGAATAACTATCCAATAAGCTTTCCATCATATCGTGGATGTACTTGTGTGGATTTCTGACCAGACGCTGAATCAGGCGTCATTCCTCCTTCTTTGCTCTGCGCTCAGCCTGCCCGGACGTACCTTTCAGGCTCCGCTGGTTCCGCATTCGTTGCGTCCCTAGTGAGTTTTTTCTCATTTGTTTACTCTAGGATGTATCGAGTAAGGTTAGGAGAGGCGTAGCAGGAGTGTCCTGGGCTGGTTGCCCGCAGTGCAGTGTATTTTGGGTCGTATGTATGGGGCATCTATTTCGGATGTACCCTCGTGGTCCTGTTGTGGACTCGTGAACTTTTCACAGTTGTGTTAGTTGGTGATGCAGGCGGCTTTCATTACGCGTTAATTATTGCTGCCTTTTATCCTTCTGATGAGGTAAGCTGTGTGTTTGCTGACGTTCCCAGCGTATTTTTCTTCACTTAGTGAAGTTTTTTCTGGGTCCGTGTCAGGCTTCCCGGGGTGGGAAGTTATCGCTTCGGTGGTGTGTTGGCGGTAGTTCCGGTTGTGATATTCCAGTGTGTGTTTATATTTCAACTATTTTTCATGCCGTCTACCTAGGCCTAGCCAGCCGCTCGTAGCTTTGCCACATGTCTAGTGTTATTATTTATTTTATAAATATGCCCTACTGTGTCATGTGTATCCGGGTTTTAGTTGTGTATTGGCTAATTCCTCGGACTATATTTGTTTCCTGGTTTAGTTGTGTATTGGCTAATTCCACGGATTATGTTGTGACCTTGGTTAGTCGTGCGTGTCTCTCCTCGTGTCGTATTGTTCAGATGGTGTCTGTTCAGGGTGGGGTTTGCCTTCCGGCGGGTTTTTCTCGGTTTCACCATGAAAAATCCTGACCGATGAGCAGTGTTTGGGCCACACGTGGTTTTTAACTCTGGCTGGTTCCCCGGCGTGGGGAGGTGTCTGTGGCTCTCCAGGACTGCGTCTCTGTGGGTGCCTGGTTTCAGGCCTCCTTTAATATTCCCGGCGGGATGGCTGTACCCATCCTTACATATATATTTAATATATAAAGAAACGACGTTCTTGAGAACACTCGTTTTTTATAGGTTTTTCTACCTGGTTTACGACAACCACATGGAAAACCTAGCTGTTGTTTAGGCGTTCCTCCCCGGCGATCTTTTACAAAGAAGTGGGGTCAGGAACTTGTGGGGTTAACTTTTAAGACTTCTCACCCGGCGGGTGCACCTGAGCAGGGTGGGATAAAACGACTTAGGTCTCTTATAGTTAACCAATCCATTTGAGTGATACTCTGTGTATCGCTGCCTTTACTCTTACGGCAATTGAAGGATCAGTGAGGTTTAACCAAATCGATTCCCACACCCGGCGGGTGCCCCTAAGTGGAGGAACTAAGGAATTTATAAACAAATTCAATTTCGATTAACCTTAATTGGGTGATACTTTCAGTATCGCCGCCTTCTATTTTTACGACGATCGTTTGGGACAATTCGTTAAAAAATCAGATCTCGTATATTCCTGCCCTGGGCTATTCTACTAAAATATTTCAAGGGCCGGCGTCTTTATGAGGGGGGGCTTTGTTACAAAATTGAATCTTGAGACAGTCACCACCTCCTACAGACTATAAGTGCCATACTGGACCATTATATCAGAGGGTATTCTTCATGTTCTTTAGCTAAGAAGATTTGTTTAGCCTCTTTACACCCAGCCGCGTAGCGAGATGTGTTAGCTGTGTCTTTGCATCCCGTTACCCGGCGGGTTATTAACACTTGTATGCGAACACTTGGGTTAACCTTATGAGCATTAATTCCTGGAAATTTTTCTTTATTTTTCCAGAGCTGAGCTCCGGCGGACCAATACAGACCCGGCGGTAGTTTCCTCACACCAGTCTCTGTCATGGCTACTGTGGCCCCAGTTTTTGCCCTGTGCATTACCCCTACTTGCGCGGGTATCCCAATTTTTGCGCATACCCTTTGCATAAGGTGTGTTAGATGTCTAGACCGTTCAAGGGGTCTCTGGGTTACACTTAATTGTTCATTTTGCTCCCAATTAGCCAATAAAGTCCTGTGTGACAATGACAAGACCGCGGCGGTAGCGTTGAGAGAGGTCAGACAACAAATGTCGGCCTATACTACCATTGTCGCACATAAGTCACTTCAATGTGACAACGTCCCACTTTGGGATAAGTTGCTGTCAGAGCACCCTCCCCCTAAACGTACCTCTAGAGTAACGGGTTTTAAGCCGACAGAGACTAGCCAGGGTTCTGTATCGTCTGTGGATACGTTTAAACGCCCGAGAGAGCCTACTCCCCCGGCAGCCACCTCCTCGTCGCAGGCGAGATCGAGGTCAAGGTCACCCCTCAGACAACGGTCTTCAAGTCGGGCCTCTTCCCCGGCTAGTAAGAAGTGTAAGACTGAAGCTTCCCCCAGTGGCCATGGTGGTGATTCTTCCAAACCTAGGTCTAGTTCGCGGTCACACCGTAGCCACAAATCCTCCAAAAAGGATTCCCATAAGAAGTCCTCTCGACATTCTACTAAGTCTAGTGCATCTCATCGTACCTCTACACCTGAAAATGTTTCTGTTACAGCCTCAGAGTATAGTGAAGCGCCTGTCCCTAAACAAGATTTACCTATTGATATTTTAACCCTAGAAACGGAAAGTTCAGGAAATTCAATAATTGAGAATGTTTCAGACTCTCAAGAGAGCGTAGGCCAGAGCCTCGGTGTTTGGCGGTTTGCTCAGCCAGGGTCTGACCATCCACGTCCGACTCATACGAGTCACACAGTAGCCGATGTCCACAGGGACGCGGCGACCCCATCCTCTATCCCTGATTTATCTTGGAAACAAGGTGCCCCTGCCTCGGCGGGGTCTTCTCAGGAGGATCGGGAGGAACAAGATGAAGTGTCATTAATTTCAGATAGGGAGGGACAAGGGTCAGGCTCAGGCCTGGACGCCGCCCATGATAATACTGATTCACCTGAAAGTTCTGCATCTAACCAGTTTGTTACAGCACAAGAAATTGATGGGTTACTTACTCATGCTCTATCAAAATTCTTTAATCAACAACGAGAAAACCCCACAATGGACTTGGGGGCTCCCTTGACAAGTTCTGCGGTACGGCCTCTGATAACGTCAATCGATTTATCTAAGATTCCTAACCCTCCTACTCTGTCACCGGCAGGGAGCTCTAAGCCAGCTACGGCGGCATTCACTACGTCAAATGTCAGGGTCATTACGGATGTTAATCCACCCCCTCTAGACAAAGCGCCTCTTAGAAAGGTAGCTATGCCCCTGCTTTATGGGCCAGACGAGTCATGGGTCCCTTTGAACCCCTCTAAGCCAGAGCTTGCCCAGCCTACCTTGTCAGGGGAACTCCCGGTACCACGTGAGTGGTTTATCCAGGGAAATAAGTCTAAGAAATTAAGGGCATTGGATGCCTTGGGTAATGTTTTGGACGTAAATATCAAGGCTATACCTAGTTATTATCATCAGGATTATTTTGTTTATGCATCTAAGCCTGCTTTACCCCCTGCCTCAGCTTCAAAACTTTTTTCAGACTGGTCTAAGCTGGATGGGTTTAATGATATTAAGGCTCTGTCGGCTCTTACTCCTGAACTAGATTTACAGACCGTCACAGACGAGACAGCTAATCCAGTGTTGAAGGTGGGACAGTTGGGACCAGGACCTTGGGTGGATTGGGAGGTAGAGGCTCAAAACTTTGCAACCACTTTCACTTCTAAATCTTCCCACCAGATCCCTCAGGATACACATTCATGGTTCTCCATGCCGGTAGGTTCTGCCGGCGGAGTTCCGTCAACTTTATTTTCTTTTTTAGCTGCCCCTAAGATTAATCTTTGTGAACTAAAGGAACCATTCACTACCCCTACCCCTTCTCACCTAGACAGAGAATTTAGGCTAAGGGGAAAAGCTTTCCCGCCTGTTTTCACAGTACATAGTTTCTCAACAGGTGGCTAAGTCTTTACTCAGGTCTACTCAGGCAATCGCAGACGCGGATGCTCGAAGATCAGTTGAGTTATCCCGGCGTCTGATTCTTCAGTCGTCGATTCAATCCTTAGGTGACATACGCACAGCCTTACTTGAGGCGGTGCGAGCACGACAGGATCTTAGGATGTCATTAGTTCGCAAGCTGCCTGATCGCATTGCTAACCAGGTGGTAATGTCCCCAGTACTTACACCTTCTTTAATGTCCCCTGATGTATGGCGAACAGTGTTTAACATGGCACAGGCCGTGAAGCACAGTCCCGCACAGGCTAAGAAACCCGCATTTAACTTCCCCAAACCTAAGCCTCCTACTAAAGCTCAGCCAGGGGGTTCTAAGCCGTTTCTTCCGCCTAAGTCCTCCCAATCCCCCCTGGGTCAGTTCAGGCATAGACAGAGAGGGTTTTCAGGACAGAGGGGACGCGGCCAGTATAAGCCGGGGCAGGGCCAGTCTTCGGCCCACACCAGCCAGCCGGCGAAGCGTCCAACACCACCAAACCCACCATCAAAAAACTAAAGTCTTTCTCACTCCCAGTGCCTATCTTAGAGCCGGAGGAACCGAGGGAAGTACAGCCGGCGAACCCTTGTCTGCTAACTGGGTCGTTCCGAACGTGTCACCAAGCATGGCCGTTAAAAACCTGGGCACGGATGGTGGCACGCAAAGGCATCACTTGGCAGTGGCTCCGGCGACCTCGCTTACGTCAGCCGACAACGGCAAATTGTGTTTCATTAGAGGTGGAGTTGCTGGTCCAGGAGATGATTGCCAAGAATGTCATCATCCCGGTCCCTCCAGATTACCCTGTATTCACGTCAAAACTGTTTTTGGTTCCCAAACGGGACAGTGTTCAGATGAGGCCGGTCGTAGACCTGTCTTATCTGAATCTTCACATTTACAACGAGTCTTTCAGAATGTTAACAGTTCATCAAATCAGGCTAACACTTCCGCCGGGTGGCTGGATGTGTTCCCTAGACCTGACAGACGCCTATTGGCACGTGTCGGTCAACAAAAGATTTCAAAGGTTTCTGGCCTTGAGGATCAGGCACCAAAATTTTGTTTTTCAGAGGATGCCGTTCGGTTTGAACCTAGCACCTCGATTATTCACGAAACTAGTCCGGCAAGCCCTGATGCCGTTGTTAAAACAGGGAATCAGAGTGTTGTGGTATCTAGACGACTGGCTGGTGGTGGCAGAGACACAACAATTATGCATAAAACATGTCAATATCATTTTAAATCATGTCAAAACTCTAGGCTTCAAGGTAAATCTGGTAAAGTCAAACCTTGTTCCCTCAAGAGTAATTCAGTGGATAGGGCTGGTCTGGGACACCGCCGCTCTCACTCTGAGTCAGAGTGTGGACAATCGCAACAGGTTTCGCAGGAAACTGTTCAGGTTTCTTCACAGTCTGACTACGACACGAAGAGTCTGGGAGTCTCTGGTCGGCTCTCTCAACTGGATTCAGCTAACTGTCAAGTTGGGCCGGTTGAAAGTAAAACGATTAATATTGGAAGGCAACAAATATTTCCCACTCTTACCGGCGGGAAAATTATGGCCCATACCAAAATTAATCCACACCTTACTAGCGGTCTGGGCGAAGAGGGAAACATTGCACTCAATCATGTCATGGACCTCTCCTCCTCCAACGGTATGGGTAGACACGGATGCGTCAGGCACCATAGGGTGGGGATTTCAGTCAAATCAGGGGCACCAGGGTCAGGGACTTTGGTCCCACTTAGAAATCTCTCACATAAATGTCAAAGAGTTACTAGTCCCCTTGTATTTCCTTCAGGCTCACGGCCCGGCGTTACGGGGCAAGTCAGTGGCCTTCAGAATGGACAATCTGAATGCAGTTCACTGTATTCAGAAACAAGGGTCAACGAGGTCAAGGAAGTTGCTACTCGTGTCGGAAGAGATTTTTGTTCTAGCCACCAGTCTAGATATTTATCTTCACGCATCTTATCTCCCAGGCGTAGCGAACGTCTGGGCAGACGCTCTGTCCCGGAGACAGAGCACGACAGTAGAATGGGAGCTCAAGCAACCCATTTTCGACCTAATGATTGCGGAGCTCTCCCATCCACAAGTGGATCTTTTTGCGTCCGAGGAGACTCACAAGCTCCCTCTATACCTCACCCGCCGGGCGATAACGCCGGCAGGGGGGCCAGACGCCCTAGTGACAGACTGGAACAGATGGAGCTCCATCTATCTGTTTCCGCCGCCAGATGCGTCACTAATGTGCCACGTAGTGAACAAACTACGAGTTTATCGAGGCTTAGTCTCGCTAATCGCGCCCCTGTGGCCGGCGCAGGTGTGGTACCAGCAGTTAATAATGTGGTGCCCGGACCCGGTATCGCTCCCGGTCGGGTACTTCCACTTAGACACGATTGGCAACCTAGAGACCTCGCTGACTTTTGCATTATGGACATTCAGGAGGCCAAGTGGCTAGCACCATACGGTAGGGATGTGACCAATAAATTGCTCAATCAATATACTCAGTCTACTAAGCGACAATATCAATCTCATTGGAAAGCTTTTACTTCTTGGATTGTTAGAACGGAACAAACTGTACCCTCAGTGGCATTGGTTTTTAATTACTTGAACTATCTGTTTGAGCAGAAACGTTTATCTGTGGTTACTTTGAAGAATCACTTAACTGCGATTAGAGTGCCCTTTTTCGACCTTACAGGTCTATCCATACCGGTGGCGGAGGAAACAGGATTTATGAGAGCGTGTTTTAAACTCCGCCCACCTCCCCGTCAGCTCATGCCTACTTGGTCTCTGGACAAAGCTTTGTCTTTACTTCATTCTCGTCTGTATCAAAATACTGCAGACTTTGCTTTAATCTTAAAGAAGGCAGTTTTCCTTTTGGCTTTGGCCACCGGAAACAGAGTGTCTGAGCTGGCGGCGATGAGCAACACACCTAATTGTCTTAGGTTTGGTAGACTTAATGATTCAATTTCCATTGCACCCTCCCCGGCGTTTGTAGCCAAGAATGAGCATAGTGCACACGTGTTTTCTGAGTTCACGGTGCCGGCGTTAAAAAGGGGAAAGGTGCATCATAATTTATGTCCAGTGCAAGCTCTAACCAAATATTTGAGAATAGCTCCTCATAACCCCCAAGGTGCTTTATGGGTAGCGAGTACGGGTAAACGCTTACTTAAACGGCGATTAGCCTCTCTTCTGGTAGAAGTCATTAAAGAGAGTAATCCCGGCGTTGTGGGTAGGGCCCACGATTTACGCAAGTGGGCGGCCTCTTTACGTTTCCTGAAAAACTTTTCAGTTGAAGATATTGCGTCCACACAGTTGTGGGCGTCTAATCATACGTTTCTCTCTAGATACTTGTCAGTTGCTCTAGACAAACCTTCCTTACCATGTATAGCTTTAAGGCAGAGGGTCTAGGTGGCCCTGCAGTCACTTATGTTTATTTTCAAGGAAAGGGGGGGGGGGGGGTGCAGTCAGTTGACATAGGACACCCTAGACCCCGCCGGAGTATGAGAGCTGTGATACAATTTAAGGTTAAAATGTGATATGAAAATTTCTCTGCGAGAATTTGTGCTAGTACAAAGTTTAGTACAAAACAACGGTGTTGTTATAGTAGTTTTAGCTGCGAAAGCAATGTAACATTAGTTCAATGGAGTTCATTAGCAATTGATCTCCACATGTATTTTGGGGTTTATGATGTGCACATATAAACTTATAACTTATTATTTTTGTCACCACTCGTTGAGTGGGGTGCCTTTTGTAACTACAGATCTGTGTTCAGAATCTTCAGGGTTACCTATTTTTGTCGGGCAGGCTTCTTTGAAGCACGCACCTGCCTGAACCCCTTTTTCTTGTATATTTCCGGCCTACGCCGTATTAAATACATTTTTCAAAAGTAAGAATACTATGTGGTTGTTTTTATTATCTGCTTTTCTAGAGTTATGATATGATTACGAATGTCCCCCTCCAGTCTTAGATATCAGGCATGTTCGTCAATGATGGAGGGGCCACTAATAAATTATAGGTTTGACTCCTGTAAGGAGATAAAGAAAACCTAATATTTAGTAGTGGCCCCGTAATCATTGACGACTGGGGCCCTCCCGACCGTCCCCTTCCCATTCGTTGATGTATTAAGGATTTTGGTTTACTTGATATGTCAGTGAAGGAGGAATGACGCCTGATTCAGCGTCTGGTCAGAAATCCACACAAGTACATCCACGATATGATGGAAAGCTTATTGGATAGTTATTCTTATTTTCTTTTTGTTTTTATTTTTTACGAAGTTTTTTCGTAGTGAGAACCCAATTCATAATGACTGAAGCCATGAGTGAGGTCGCGTGCGCTCATGATGAAGGCTCCTCAGTTTTTAAATGCTCTGCGCGGTAGATTCAAACTACGGCGGATTAGTGTTTGAAGAGGATGCCTTATGTAATAGGCATGTTCGTCAATGATTACGGGGCCACTACTAAATATTAGGTTTTCTTTATCTCCTTACAGGAGTCAAACCTATAATGTGCACATCATAAACCCCAAAATACATGTGGAGATCAATTGCTAATGAACTCCATTGAACTAATGTTACATTGCTTTCGCAGCTAAAACTACTATAACAACACCGTTGTTTTGTACTAAACTTTGTACTAGCACAAATTCTCGCAGAGAAATTTTCATATCACATTTTAACCTTAAATTGTATCACAGCTCTCATACTCCGGCGGGGTCTAGGGTGTCCTATGTCAACTGACTGCACCCCCCCCCCTTCCTTGAAAATAAACATAAGTGACTGCAGGGCCACCTAGACCCTCTGCCTTAAAGCTATACATGGTAAGGAAGGTTTGTCTAGAGCAACTGACAAGTATCTAGAGAGAAACGTATGATTAGACGCCCACAACTGTGTGGACGCAATATCTTCAACTGAAAAGTTTTTCAGGAAACGTAAAGAGGCCGCCCACTTGCGTAAATCGTGGGCCCTACCCACAACGCCGGGATTACTCTCTTTAATGACTTCTACCAGAAGAGAGGCTAATCGCCGTTTAAGTAAGCGTTTACCCGTACTCGCTACCCATAAAGCACCTTGGGGGTTATGAGGAGCTATTCTCAAATATTTGGTTAGAGCTTGCACTGGACATAAATTATGATGCACCTTTCCCCTTTTTAACGCCGGCACCGTGAACTCAGAAAACACGTGTGCACTATGCTCATTCTTGGCTACAAACGCCGGGGAGGGTGCAATGGAAATTGAATCATTAAGTCTACCAAACCTAAGACAATTAGGTGTGTTGCTCATCGCCGCCAGCTCAGACACTCTGTTTCCGGTGGCCAAAGCCAAAAGGAAAACTGCCTTCTTTAAGATTAAAGCAAAGTCTGCAGTATTTTGATACAGACGAGAATGAAGTAAAGACAAAGCTTTGTCCAGAGACCAAGTAGGCATGAGCTGACGGGGAGGTGGGCGGAGTTTAAAACACGCTCTCATAAATCCTGTTTCCTCCGCCACCGGTATGGATAGACCTGTAAGGTCGAAAAAGGGCACTCTAATCGCAGTTAAGTGATTCTTCAAAGTAACCACAGATAAACGTTTCTGCTCAAACAGATAGTTCAAGTAATTAAAAACCAATGCCACTGAGGGTACAGTTTGTTCCGTTCTAACAATCCAAGAAGTAAAAGCTTTCCAATGAGATTGATATTGTCGCTTAGTAGACTGAGTATATTGATTGAGCAATTTATTGGTCACATCCCTACCGTATGGTGCTAGCCACTTGGCCTCCTGAATGTCCATAATGCAAAAGTCAGCGAGGTCTCTAGGTTGCCAATCGTGTCTAAGTGGAAGTACCCGACCGGGAGCGATACCGGGTCCGGGCACCACATTATTAACTGCTGGTACCACACCTGCGCCGGCCACAGGGGCGCGATTAGCGAGACTAAGCCTCGATAAACTCGTAGTTTGTTCACTACGTGGCACATTAGTGACGCATCTGGCGGCGGAAACAGATAGATGGAGCTCCATCTGTTCCAGTCTGTCACTAGGGCGTCTGGCCCCCCTGCCGGCGTTATCGCCCGGCGGGTGAGGTATAGAGGGAGCTTGTGAGTCTCCTCGGACGCAAAAAGATCCACTTGTGGATGGGAGAGCTCCGCAATCATTAGGTCGAAAATGGGTTGCTTGAGCTCCCATTCTACTGTCGTGCTCTGTCTCCGGGACAGAGCGTCTGCCCAGACGTTCGCTACGCCTGGGAGATAAGATGCGTGAAGATAAATATCTAGACTGGTGGCTAGAACAAAAATCTCTTCCGACACGAGTAGCAACTTCCTTGACCTCGTTGACCCTTGTTTCTGAATACAGTGAACTGCATTCAGATTGTCCATTCTGAAGGCCACTGACTTGCCCCGTAACGCCGGGCCGTGAGCCTGAAGGAAATACAAGGGGACTAGTAACTCTTTGACATTTATGTGAGAGATTTCTAAGTGGGACCAAAGTCCCTGACCCTGGTGCCCCTGATTTGACTGAAATCCCCACCCTATGGTGCCTGACGCATCCGTGTCTACCCATACCGTTG
Organism: Paralithodes platypus; assembly: GCA_032716605.1. Lineage (NCBI taxonomy): Eukaryota > Metazoa > Arthropoda > Malacostraca > Decapoda > Lithodidae > Paralithodes > Paralithodes platypus. The sequence goes on along the minus strand of CM064508.1, from coordinate 52,764,225 downwards.
GAGGAGGAGAGGTCCATGACATGATTGAGTGCAATGTTTCCCTCTTCGCCCAGACCGCTAGTAAGGTGTGGATTAATTTTGGTATGGGCCATAATTTTCCCGCCGGTAAGAGTGGGAAATATTTGTTGCCTTCCAATATTAATCGTTTTACTTTCAACCGGCCCAACTTGACAGTTAGCTGAATCCAGTTGAGAGAGCCGACCAGAGACTCCCAGACTCTTCGTGTCGTAGTCAGACTGTGAAGAAACCTGAACAGTTTCCTGCGAAACCTGTTGCGATTGTCCACACTCTGACTCAGAGTGAGAGCGGCGGTGTCCCAGACCAGCCCTATCCACTGAATTACTCTTGAGGGAACAAGGTTTGACTTTACCAGATTTACCTTGAAGCCTAGAGTTTTGACATGATTTAAAATGATATTGACATGTTTTATGCATAATTGTTGTGTCTCTGCCACCACCAGCCAGTCGTCTAGATACCACAACACTCTGATTCCCTGTTTTAACAACGGCATCAGGGCTTGCCGGACTAGTTTCGTGAATAATCGAGGTGCTAGGTTCAAACCGAACGGCATCCTCTGAAAAACAAAATTTTGGTGCCTGATCCTCAAGGCCAGAAACCTTTGAAATCTTTTGTTGACCGACACGTGCCAATAGGCGTCTGTCAGGTCTAGGGAACACATCCAGCCACCCGGCGGAAGTGTTAGCCTGATTTGATGAACTGTTAACATTCTGAAAGACTCGTTGTAAATGTGAAGATTCAGATAAGACAGGTCTACGACCGGCCTCATCTGAACACTGTCCCGTTTGGGAACCAAAAACAGTTTTGACGTGAATACAGGGTAATCTGGAGGGAACCGGGATGATGACATTCTTGGCAATCATCTCCTGGACCAGCAACTCCACCTCTAATGAAACACAATTTGCCGTTGTCGGCTGACGTAAGCGAGGTCGCCGGAGCCACTGCCAAGTGATGCCTTTGCGTGCCACCATCCGTGCCCAGGTTTTTAACGGCCATGCTTGGTGACACGTTCGGAACGACCCAGTTAGCAGACAAGGGTTCGCCGGCTGTACTTCCCTCGGTTCCTCCGGCTCTAAGATAGGCACTGGGAGTGAGAAAGACTTTAGTTTTTTGATGGTGGGTTTGGTGGTGTTGGACGCTTCGCCGGCTGGCTGGTGTGGGCCGAAGACTGGCCCTGCCCCGGCTTATACTGGCCGCGTCCCCTCTGTCCTGAAAACCCTCTCTGTCTATGCCTGAACTGACCCAGGGGGGATTGGGAGGACTTAGGCGGAAGAAACGGCTTAGAACCCCCTGGCTGAGCTTTAGTAGGAGGCTTAGGTTTGGGGAAGTTAAATGCGGGTTTCTTAGCCTGTGCGGGACTGTGCTTCACGGCCTGTGCCATGTTAAACACTGTTCGCCATACATCAGGGGACATTAAAGAAGGTGTAAGTACTGGGGACATTACCACCTGGTTAGCAATGCGATCAGGCAGCTTGCGAACTAATGACATCCTAAGATCCTGTCGTGCTCGCACCGCCTCAAGTAAGGCTGTGCGTATGTCACCTATGGATTGAATCGACGACTGAAGAATCAGACGCCGGGATAACTCAACTGATCTTCGAGCATCCGCGTCTGCGATTGCCTGAGTAGACCTGAGTAAAGACTTAGCCACCTGTTGAGAAACTATGTACTGTGAAAACAGGCGGAAAGCTTTTCCCCTTAGCCTAAATTCTCTGTCTAGGTGAGAAGGGGTAGGGGTAGTGAATGGTTCCTTTAGTTCACAAAGATTAATCTTAGGGGCAGCTAAAAAAGAAAATAAAGTTGACGGAACTCCGCCGGCAGAACCTACCGGCATGGAGAACCATGAATGTGTATCCTGAGGGATCTGGTGGGAAGATTTAGAAGTGAAAGTGGTTGCAAAGTTTTGAGCCTCTACCTCCCAATCCACCCAAGGTCCTGGTCCCAACTGTCCCACCTTCAACACTGGATTAGCTGTCTCGTCTGTGACGGTCTGTAAATCTAGTTCAGGAGTAAGAGCCGACAGAGCCTTAATATCATTAAACCCATCCAGCTTAGACCAGTCTGAAAAAAGTTTTGAAGCTGAGGCAGGGGGTAAAGCAGGCTTAGATGCATAAACAAAATAATCCTGATGATAATAACTAGGTATAGCCTTGATATTTACGTCCAAAACATTACCCAAGGCATCCAATGCCCTTAATTTCTTAGACTTATTTCCCTGGATAAACCACTCACGTGGTACCGGGAGTTCCCCTGACAAGGTAGGCTGGGCAAGCTCTGGCTTAGAGGGGTTCAAAGGGACCCATGACTCGTCTGGCCCATAAAGCAGGGGCATAGCTACCTTTCTAAGAGGCGCTTTGTCTAGAGGGGGTGGATTAACATCCGTAATGACCCTGACATTTGACGTAGTGAATGCCGCCGTAGCTGGCTTAGAGCTCCCTGCCGGTGACAGAGTAGGAGGGTTAGGAATCTTAGATAAATCGATTGACGTTATCAGAGGCCGTACCGCAGAACTTGTCAAGGGAGCCCCCAAGTCCATTGTGGGGTTTTCTCGTTGTTGATTAAAGAATTTTGATAGAGCATGAGTAAGTAACCCATCAATTTCTTGTGCTGTAACAAACTGGTTAGATGCAGAACTTTCAGGTGAATCAGTATTATCATGGGCGGCGTCCAGGCCTGAGCCTGACCCTTGTCCCTCCCTATCTGAAATTAATGACACTTCATCTTGTTCCTCCCGATCCTCCTGAGAAGACCCCGCCGAGGCAGGGGCACCTTGTTTCCAAGATAAATCAGGGATAGAGGATGGGGTCGCCGCGTCCCTGTGGACATCGGCTACTGTGTGACTCGTATGAGTCGGACGTGGATGGTCAGACCCTGGCTGAGCAAACCGCCAAACACCGAGGCTCTGGCCTACGCTCTCTTGAGAGTCTGAAACATTCTCAATTATTGAATTTCCTGAACTTTCCGTTTCTAGGGTTAAAATATCAATAGGTAAATCTTGTTTAGGGACAGGCGCTTCACTATACTCTGAGGCTGTAACAGAAACATTTTCAGGTGTAGAGGTACGATGAGATGCACTAGACTTAGTAGAATGTCGAGAGGACTTCTTATGGGAATCCTTTTTGGAGGATTTGTGGCTACGGTGTGACCGCGAACTAGACCTAGGTTTGGAAGAATCACCACCATGGCCACTGGGGGAAGCTTCAGTCTTACACTTCTTACTAGCCGGGGAAGAGGCCCGACTTGAAGACCGTTGTCTGAGGGGTGACCTTGACCTCGATCTCGCCTGCGACGAGGAGGTGGCTGCCGGGGGAGTAGGCTCTCTCGGGCGTTTAAACGTATCCACAGACGATACAGAACCCTGGCTAGTCTCTGTCGGCTTAAAACCCGTTACTCTAGAGGTACGTTTAGGGGGAGGGTGCTCTGACAGCAACTTATCCCAAAGTGGGACGTTGTCACATTGAAGTGACTTATGTGCGACAATGGTAGTATAGGCCGACATTTGTTGTCTGACCTCTCTCAACGCTACCGCCGCGGTCTTGTCATTGTCACACAGGACTTTATTGGCTAATTGGGAGCAAAATGAACAATTAAGTGTAACCCAGAGACCCCTTGAACGGTCTAGACATCTAACACACCTTATGCAAAGGGTATGCGCAAAAATTGGGATACCCGCGCAAGTAGGGGTAATGCACAGGGCAAAAACTGGGGCCACATTAGCCATGACAGAGACTGGTGTGAGGAAACTACCGCCGGGTCTGTATTGGTCCGCCGGAGCTCAGCTCTGGAAAAATAAAGAAAAATTTCCAGGAATTAATGCTCATAAGGTTAACCCAAGTGTTCGCATACAAGTGTTAATAACCCGCCGGGTAACGGGATGCAAAGACACAGCTAACACATCTCGCTACGCGGCTGGGTGTAAAGAGGCTAAACAAATCTTCTTAGCTAAAGAACATGAAGAATACCCTCTGATATAATGGTCCAGTATGGCACTTATAGTCTGTAGGAGGTGGTGACTGTCTCAAGATTCAATTTTGTAACAAAGCCCCCCCTCATAAAGACGCCGGCCCTTGAAATATTTTAGTAGAATAGCCCAGGGCAGGAATATACGAGATCTGATTTTTTAACGAATTGTCCCAAACGATCGTCGTAAAAATAGAAGGCGGCGATACTGAAAGTATCACCCAATTAAGGTTAATCGAAATTGAATTTGTTTATAAATTCCTTAGTTCCTCCACTTAGGGGCACCCGCCGGGTGTGGGAATCGATTTGGTTAAACCTCACTGATCCTTCAATTGCCGTAAGAGTAAAGGCAGCGATACACAGAGTATCACTCAAATGGATTGGTTAACTATAAGAGACCTAAGTCGTTTTATCCCACCCTGCTCAGGTGCACCCGCCGGGTGAGAAGTCTTAAAAGTTAACCCCACAAGTTCCTGACCCCACTTCTTTGTAAAAGATCGCCGGGGAGGAACGCCTAAACAACAGCTAGGTTTTCCATGTGGTTGTCGTAAACCAGGTAGAAAAACCTATAAAAACGAGTGTTCTCAAGAACGTCGTTTCTTTATATATATCTAAATATATATGTAAGGATGGGTACAGCCATCCCGCCGGGAATATTAAAGGAGGCCTGAAACCAGGCACCCACAGAGACGCAGTCCTGGAGAGCCACAGACACCTCCCCACGCCGGGGAACCAGCCAGAGTTAAAAACCACGTGTGGCCCAACACTGCTCATCGGTCAGGATTTTTCATGGTGAAACCGAGAAAAACCCGCCGGAAGGCAAACCCCACCCTGAACAGACACCATCTGAACAATACGACACGAGGAGAGACACGCACGACTAACCAAGGTCACAACATAATCCGTGGAATTAGCCAATACACAACTAAACCAGGAAACAAATATAGTCCGAGGAATTAGCCAATACACAACTAAAACCCGGATACACATGACACAGTAGGGCATATTTATAAAATAAATAATAACACTAGACATGTGGCAAAGCTACGAGCGGCTGGCTAGGCCTAGGTAGACGGCATGAAAATAGTTGAAATATAAACACACACTGGAATATCACAACAGGAACCACCGCCAACACACCACCGTAGCGATAACTTCCCACCCCGGGAAGCCTGACACGGACCCAGAAAAAACTTCACTAAGTGAAGAAAAATACGCTGGGAACGTCAGCAAACACACAGCTTACCTCATCAGAAGGATAAAAGGCAGCAATAATTAACGCGTAATGAAAGCCGCCTGCATCACCAACTAACACAACTGTGAAAAGTTCACGTGTCCACAACAGGACCACGAGGGTACATCCGAAATAGATGCCCCATACATACGACCCAAAATACACTGCACTGCGGGCAACCAGCCCAGGACACTCCTGCTACGCCTATCCTAACCTTACTCGATACATCCTAGAGTAAACAAATGAGAAAAAACTCACTAGGGACGCAACGAATGCGGAACCAGCGGAGCCTGAAAGGTACGTCCGGGCAGGCTGAGCGCAGAGCAAAGAAGGAGGAATGACGCCTGATTCAGCGTCTGGTCAGAAATCCACACAAGTACATCCACGATATGATGGAAAGCTTATTGGATAGTTATTCTTATTTTCTTTTTATTTTTATTTTTTACGAAGTTTTTTCGTAGTGAGAACCCAATTCATAATGACTGAAGCCATGAGTGAGGTCGCGTGCGCTCATGATGAAGGCTCCTCAGTTTTTAAATGCTCTGCGCGGTAGATTCAAACTACGGCGGATTAGTGTTTGAAGAGGATGCCTTATGTAATAGGCATGTTCGTCAATGATGGAGGGGCCACTAATAAATAATGTGTTGTCTTTGGAATAGTCAACTCCTGTTAGTACTAATTTGTTATCAGCTGCCGAAAGTCCAGAACGATGTAACAGTTTCAAAGCCAACACTGGGTCAGGATACTGTACTTTTATTTTCTTCATTCTTTTCTGAAGTCTGTCAAATTCATCAATGTACTTCTCCATGGTGTTTGTTTGATCTCTTCTAATGTCATCAAATTTAACGTATTCTGCATAAATTCCTCCATTACCTTCTTCTTTGAAGTGTTTCCTTAAGAACTCTAGCAATTTTGTGAGACCATCATCTGTTTTCAAATCAGTCAAGTTAGCTCATTGAAAACTTTTTCTCGTGCAGAACTCTCCTCAGGAATTGACAGGGCAACAGCAATGCATTGCTGAATTTTGGGGATTGTAGTTAACTCTCCCCAAAATTCCACTTCTGTTACCCAAGTATCATATGACTTATTCTCATTAAAACATAGAGGAATTTTACTTGATTCTGAAGCCATGGTTGATTGATAGAATAAAATCAGCAGTAGAATGTCAGTCAATTTATTGGTGGCTCCTTACGTCAATGACGTAAGAGCCTATGTTAATATGGCCTCGTTCCGGGCTCCTCAGAGCCCGGGTTAACCTAGATCACGACGGTCGAGAACCAAGATCATCTTAGGGGGTACCCCTTAATCATTCCTAAGGTACGTCATTGGGATGGAGCCACTGAAAAGTAGGAAATAAAAAAGAAAAGAATTAACACAGTTTGAACACCGCGCCTAAGCGCATTCCGATCTTCCTCTGTTTCCCATACCTTGCCTGGTACCCCCACCCCCCAGGTGTGTTCTCTCTCGATCGTCGCCCAGCCAGATAGGATGTTTTTTTTCCTTACCTCCCTGTCAGTTTTACATAGCCCCTCTTAAATGCATCAGTTTTTAGTCCCTAGTGAGTCTAATTGCAAATTGAGTTGCATATGCGTTTAGGAATGTATTTATTTTAACTATTTCACTTGTAAACCTGCATAAGTAAGGACTCAGTTCTGGGCTGGTCTACGATCGTGCTTTTCAAGGACGCCAATTTATTAGTGGCCCCTCCATCATTGACGAACATGCCTATTACATAAGGCACCCTCTTCAAACACTCATCCGTCGTAGTTTGAATCTACCGCGCAGAGCATTTAAAAAACTGAGGAGCCTTCATCATGAGCGCACGCGACCTCACTCATGGCTTCAGTCATAATGAATTGGGTTCTCACTACGAAAAAACTTCGTAAAAAATAAAAACAAAAAGAAAATAAGAATAACTATTCAATAAGCTTTCCATCATATCGTGGATGTACTTGTGTGGATCTTTTGACCAGACGCTACTGCAGGCGTCATTCTTCCTTCTCTGCTCTGCGCTCAGCCTTCCCGGACGTGTCTCCCCACGCTCCGCGGGTTCCGCATTTGTTGCGTCCCTAGTGAGTTTTTTCTCATTTGTTTACTCCGGGATGTATCGAGTAAGGTTAGGATATGCGTAGCAGGAGTGTCCTGGGCTAGTTGCCCGCAGTGCAGTGTATTTTGGGTCGTGTGTTTGGGGCATCTATTTCGGATGTACCCTCGTGGTCCTGTTGTGGACAGGTGAACTTTTTCACAGTTAGCTAGCTTTGTGATGCAGGCGGCTTTCATTACACATTATTGCTTCCTTTTATCTTTCTGATGAGGTAGCGTATTTTTGCTGTCGTTCCCAGCGTATTTTTCTTCACTTACGGTAGTGAAGTTTTTTCTGGGTCCCGAGTCAGTTCTTCCCTTTGCCGGAAGTGTTTGCTACAGTGGTGTGTTGGCGGTGGTTCCTGTTGTGATATAATTCAGTGCTTTTTGTTTATATTCCGACATGTTACTGTTATCCGTCTGCCTAGGCCTAGCCAGCCTCTCGTAGCTTTACCACATATACAAGTGTTATTGATTTATTTTCTAAATATGTACTACTGTGTCATGTGTGTCCTGGTTTAGTTGTGTATTGGCTAATTCCACGGACTATTTATGTGTCCTGGGTTAGTTGTGTATTGGCTAATTCCACGGACTATGTTGGGCCCGGCGTTAGTTGTGTTTTAGCTACGCCTCGGTCCGGTGTTGCGTTCAGATGGTATCTGGACGGGGTGGGTTATTTCCGGCGGGTTTTTCTCGGTTTCACCTTGATAACCCCGGCTGGTTGCCAAGTTTTGGCCACGCGTGGTTTAAAACAGGCTTGTTTCCCCGGCGAGTGGGTGTCTGTGGCTCCCCAGGACTGCATCTCTGGGCTGCCTGTTTCAGGCTCCTTCTGATTCCCGGCGGGTTGGATGTACCCATCTAACAGTGTTCATACGGACACGTGTTGTTTGTAGTTTTTTCGGTTTTGCAAAGCCAATATAAAACTATGCTGTAGTTGTATTTCCTCCCCGGCGATCTGTTACAAAGAAGTGGGGATAGGAATAATTGGGGTTAACTTTTAAACTTTAAATCACCCGGTGGGTGCAACCTGGAAGGGTGGGATGACCGAATTTGCAAAATTCAGTTTAGTTGACCAGACAATTGAGGGATGCATTGTGTATCGCCTCCTTCAACATACGGCGCTTTAGGGCACAATTGGGGTTAACGTTTTTTAAACTATTATTCACACCCGGCGGGTGCTCCTTGGACGGATGGGAATAACGAATTTACTGTGGTAAATTATCAATGGAAGTTAAATATTACTAAGCTATAATGAATCAAATCAAATCAATCTAAATGAAAACTACTCTATATCTAAATTGGATTCAATCTGAAACAAGCTAATTTATATCCAAAGGTCTCACATAATAAATGTATATATAGGGTAAGGTTATAAGGGTTAATATTAGCCAGGAATTAACTCACCAATAGTTCCACGTGGCAATGAGGCAAGGGAGAACGTTTTACCCAATATGGCGGTGGACAATGGGGAACGAGACTTCGGTCCCAAGACACGAGTCAAGTTAAAGAAAGAATAAATGATTACATGGGAATGGACATGAATAATATGCTTATCTATCAGTCAGTCATGATGTCGATGAGAGCGTCGTGATGGTGTAGCTGTGTGTATTGCTGTATGTGTATTGTGATTAGAGGCACAAAAGCACGATCAACTGAGGGCGGAAAATTAGATGTTAACTGGTTGGTGTTCGTGAAGGCTCTGGCGTACCTCAAAAGCACACCTTGCTGCCTTGGCAAACCGCCAGGAGCCCAAATTATCGTACCGCATTTAGGTTGCTCTATACGATAAATTATATTAATATATACGATAAATTCATATATACTACATAAGACCATGGCAATATTGCTTAATAGCATATTAGGCCTTTTATAACTTAACTTATTTACAATCTTATAATATACGATCTACTCGTCCTACATCGTGCTGTAGGAGAGATCGTGACATCACAGAGACATACAAGATCACAAAAGAGTCATATTCTATCGTATTTATACGATACACTCCCCCCACAAAAAAGACCTGAACCCCACCTTAAACCTAAAGTTGCCCAGAGGCTATCTTCTGACGCCACAAGTCGACAGCGCCAGCAGCAGCGCGTCTGGGACGCGTCCCGGTCCGAGAATGATCACCATCAGTATGAGGTGAGTCGTTCCTTCGAGAATCCTCGGACCCAGCAATAACAGGTGGAGCCTCAGATTGCAATGCGGAATCTAGCTCCAAAGCGTACAAACGTGCGATAGGACGAACAGTAGTTCCAGTGGCTGTCTTTAATAGCGCCACCCGCTCTACAGAGTCTGCCCCCTTGTATACCTCCAATACGCGGCCTAATTTCCAGTATAAACGAGGACTATCTTCTTTAATTAAAACAACGTCACCAACTGTAGGGGCCGTTGGTCTACCAGAGGGAGTAACACTCCTTTCCCTCAATGCTAGCAGATATTCACTAATCCACCGTTTTCTAAAATCCTCGATTATCCTGGATATATACTGGTATCTCTTAGACACCGCTACCTCAGAGTACAACGAGGGATCCTCTAACTCTACTATGGACTGAAAATCAGATGGAAACGCAGTCAATGGTTTTCCATATAGCAAGTGAGCTGGCGTTAATGGTAGTGGTTCTTGCAGGTCGGTGTACACATATGTAAGCGGGCGATCATTCACGACTGCCTCTATCTCTGTGAGGACTGTCGTCAACTCACTCTTCTTTAATAGAGCACGTCCTACAACCGCTCTTAGTCCTGACTTTACTATGCCGACACACCGTTCCCACATGCCACCAAACCAAGGTGCCTTAACTGGAATGAACCTCCATTCGCACTTCTTCTCTCCCAAAAAAGTGATGATAGTAGGATCACTACTCATATCCTTTAGATATTTTGATGCTTGGACATAAGTGGGAGCATTGTCGCTAAGAATGAGTTGAGGGAATGAACGACGGGCACAAAACCGTCTAAACGCCAGCATAAATTCTTCGCTAGACATATTATCACATAGTTCTAGGTGTACCGCTCGAGACGTCGCACAGGTAAACAATAATATATAAACCTTCTCATGCTCCCTCGTCTTCAATGCCCCTGTGTAATCTAATCCTACCGCTTGGAAAGGTTCTACGTGCTTTACACGGCATTCAGGTAGAGGTGGAGCTGGTCCAGTTGCATATGGTTTACCCTTTAGTCTCTGGCATATTACACACTTTCTCACTACGCGTCGAGCTACTTGTCGAACTCTGGGTATCCACCATGTGAGACGTAAATTTGATATAATATGACATACCCCGTAGTGTTTTACTTCCCTATGTGCACGTATGATCAATAGATCAGTAACGTGATGTCTTGTTGGCATAAGTATAGGTCGGTTTGTGCCGTCTGGTACACCCGACCACTTCAGGCGACCCTCACACCTGATGAGGCCATTGTCTAGGTGCAACCTTAGTTGACGCACTATATTAGGCATTAATGTCTTATTCGAGCTTTTCAAGGATTCTAATTCATTGGAAAAGGTTTCTACTTGAACCCATTTGATCAAAGTTACTTCAGCTGCTTTAAATTCACGAGCATCAATGTTGTGACCCCTGTTGCAGAGTTGGCCCGTTACTTTAAGCTTAAGATTGGATACATATCGCAACACCCAAGCTACAACTCTGACTAGTTTATTATAGTCACCGAATCTTGCCCACTTTATGATAGGACCCGGTGGCTCATTTGGTTGGGCTGTAACTGCCACTGTTTCCAGTGGCAGAAGTCCCTCACCAACAGCATGCCATCTCGTCCATTCACTTTCATGGAGCAGCCACTTTGGACCATGCCACCACAATTCGGACTTCATTAACTGGCTAGCCGTTATACCCCTAGTTATGAGATCACTAGGGTTTTCCTTTGTATTTACATAATGATAAGCAACGTCTGGCAAAAGGGCTCTAATCTCATCTACCCTATTCCGCACATAAACTGGCAGAGACTTCTTGCCATGTATCCAGTTGAGTGCGACCTGGCTATCGCACCATACATGAACGATTTCAATATTTAATTCGCTCTCGTATGCTGCGCGTACATGTTGCACCAGACGTGCTAATAGCAGCATGGCAGTCAATTCCATTTTAGGGATAGTTACCTTTTTAACCGGGGCTACTTTGGCCCGGGCTGTAACTAAATGTGCCCCAAATGAAGTAACAACATATATGGCTACCCCGTATGCCGTGGCGCTAGCATCGCAAAATGTGTGTAACGTAACATCACCGAACGCCGCCACTTTACGAGGTATAGGTTTAGTACATAGGATGGCATATTCATTCAACAACAATGTCCCTTGGTCATTCAGGTCCTCGGGCAAACTGTCATCCCATCCTATTTTACGTCTCCAAACTTCCTGCATTAGAATCCTAGCTCTTATGGTAACAGGTAATGCTAGACCCAAAGGATCAAAAAATTGCGCAACTTTGCTCAACAGACTTCTTTTTGTGTGCGCTCCTGTCTGCTGAGCAAAAGACCTTGTTTGAAAAGTTAGTATGTCATGTTTAGGTTGCCAGATCATCCCCAAATTTCTGGACTTTTCCTGGTTAAGAGATGCTGTACCATCCACCTGTATTAAACTCTGAAGATCTTCACTATTAGTAACCCACTCGCGGAGAAATAGATGTGCATCCGCAAACAATCTGCGTGCTTGCCAGTATGCATACAACAAATCATCTTGACTATCGCTAGTACCCTGCAAATTGTCAATGTATAATCCGCTAGATAGTTTACTTGTGTCCTCATGAGTGTCAGCTAGATGTTTTCTGATTGTGGCATTTAACAAAAACTGCGAGCAAGTGGCCCCAAAGAGTACAACCCGAAAACGGTATATTATGATGGGACTTTCAGAGTCGCTAATGTCGCTGAACCAAAGAAAGCGGGTAACATCTCTATCTTCCTCCTTTAGCTTGACCATCAAGAATGCTTTCTCGATGTCACTGGTATAGGCGTACTTTCCCAGCCTAAACCGCAATAGATGTTGGGATAGGTCCGACACCATGGACGGACCTGTCAACAGGCAGTCATTCAGACTGGGTTGTTGACCTTGGTGGGCAGAACAGTCATACACCACCCGTATTGGTGTGGTGACGCTGTCTTTCTTTACCCCATGATGGGCCAGATAGTGAACCCTACCCTTCTTACACGGTTCCTCGACATGGACTCTCTCAATAAAACCCCTATCCTCATAACTCCGAAATACATCGTCATACGCCTGGCGCGTGCTCGGTTCGTTAGACAATTTCCGCTGCAATGCGCGCAAGCGACCTAATGCCAAACCATAGTTGGTAGGCAGGCTTATCTCACTGTTCTTCCAAGGTAAACTAACTTTATATTGCTTGTCTGAGGCACAGTAGCACACAGACTCGTCAAACCTTTGTAGCGCAACTTCCGAGTCATAATCAGTCTCCATAGGATTAATGCCTATGTGATCCAATCTCCACAGTCGTTCCAGGTCGAACTCGGCAGCCATCTTAGGGTCACTAGGTTGGGAATCCTCCCTTCCCAACTCCTCTGCCGCGGTTACATTGACTCTATATATCGAGACCGTGTCGACCAGGACCTTTGACTGTGTAGTATGCACCTTTCCGCTCATGCAGTATCCAAATTTAGTGGGGATTAAAATTACACCACACATCTTTTTAAATCCAGGGTATACTACTTCATAATAATGATCCACACCAAGTAGAACATGCACCTCACTCTGATTTCCCATGGGATCTGACAAGTTAACCCCCTTGCTACGTAATGCGTGTTCCACCTTCTTCACACCCACAGATACATATTCTGGTAGGGTGTCTACTACGATACAAGTCATAAAGTACCGGTTTTTACGATAGAAATATGAAATCTCCGCTATCTCGTAGTCTTGTTTATCAGTAACCCCTGTGAAGCCCTGTAATCGAAGAGTCTCAGCCCCTACGATTCGGTGCTTCAGTCCCACTAGTACGGACCTCTTTATAAAGGAACGTTGAGACCCTTGATCTAGAAGTACCCGACAAACTTTGTTACTGTCATTACCTTCCATGGGAATCTGTATTGTGGGCAATATAGTGGTGTCTTGCGTGCTACCTAGTGCCACAGTTGTAGTACCCTCATTTTTGACGTCTTTGACTTTATCTGCAGTAGGACACAACTTATCAAAGTGATGTCCTTTGCAGTGGCGACAGGGCCTTAAGTATGTAGCAGTACATTGTCCCTGCTTACCATGTTCTTTACTTAGACAACCTACACATAGCTTCAATCTTTTCGCCTGTGCTAGTTTTGTCTCATTTGTTGGGTATTTTATGCAGAAACTCCATTTATGTTTGTTGTTACATAGCTTACATAGAATCTGAGCAGGTTTCTTATACACACCCTCTTTCTTTACTTTAGTCCCCACTGTCATGCTTACTGTTCCCCTCTTCTCCACATTCTCACTCCCTCCCGACTCATACATTCTCCCTTTGTTCAACTGTAGATTATTGATCTCCTTACTGAACTGAGTTTTGAACTCCCCCAGCTCAAATGATCTTACCTTATCAAGTATTGCCATAGGAAGCTTCTGACGCAAGATAATGACTATCATTTCCTGCGTGGTAAGCCCTAGGGTATCTAGCGATCGAGTATGGCACTCCATATTTGCCCTGAAGTTTGTCAACTCATCAACCTTATACTGTGGTTCTGTGAGCCCCAACAAGGCAATGACATGGGCCATCTTCAACTGCTCTCTATCCCCGTATGTGGACTCTAATAAGTGTACCGCTTCAAGATAACTACCACCCACTACTGCAAACCCCTCTATTAAATGTAAGGCCTCTCCTTCCATTTGTCCCTTCAGATAGTGAAACTTGCGGACATTATCCAAAGAGGATTCATGAACCGTAGATCGAAATACGTCCCAGAAAGCTAACCACACGGTCAACTTGCCCCCAAATGTAGGAAGATTGAGCTTTGGGAGGTGTACAGTATGTTTTGGGTCAGCCCTTCTATGGGCCTCATTATCGCCTCCCTTCTTACTCGCGATTGCACGCTGTAATAGGTACTTCGCTCTAAAGACAGGTTCGTCATAGAGGGCGCGATTATCACACTCTGTAACAATCTCTTCCTCCTCTGTCATGGCAGCCACAATCACCTCACTCAGAGCCGTAATACGACCGTGGGTAACCTGGACGTTTTCTAATCTAGCCTCCAATTCCTCTAGTTCAGCAGTAGTGATGAAAGTGTTGACGTCCACTATTAGCCTATTTATTACTCCCCGAAGTCCCGCCCTTTGATTTTTAGGGGCTTTGTTCAGCACCCCAATAGACGGTGTCTCTTTACCGTTTTTGTCCATTTGGCTTGCGAGCCTATAGGCTATGTATCTAAATATTACGTCACAAAAACAACGGCCAAATAACAGGCTACTTAAGAGACGCCAACCGGCGGACTTCTATGTTATGGAGAAAAATAGTACACTAGGCTATATAGCAATACCTACTAATGGATCATATTGAACAAGAAAAAATGTTAGGTCAGGTCATATGTCACAGGAAGTCTGAAACGGAAAAGAAAATTATTGGGGAAAGATGATGGGTGGGATGCAGAACTTGGGCAGGTGCAATGATGTGACCCTGCATTCCGGCTCTAACCATCGCTTGGCTAGCCTTGCCAGTTTATCATAGAGTTGTTCCTGCATCCTGTTATATGTCCCCTTGTTCATTGCCTTAAAATCCCTTACTGGTAGCTAATTCCCGGGTCTGGGCACCAATGTGGCAAACTATCAATGGAAGTTAAATATTACTAAGCTATAATGAATCAAATCAAATCAATCTAAATGAAAACTACTCTATATCTAAATTGGATTCAATCTGAAACAAGCTAATTTATATCCAAAGGTCTCACATAATAAATGTATATATAGGGTAAGGTTATAAGGGTTAATATTAGCCAGGAATTAACTCACCAATAGTTCCACGTGGCAATGAGGCAAGGGAGAACGTTTACCCAATATGGCGGTGGACAATGGGGAACGAGACTTCGGTCCCAAGACACGAGTCAAGTTAAAGAAAGAATAAATGATTACATGGGAATGGACATGAATAATATGCTTATCTATCAGTCAGTCATGATGTCGATGAGAGCGTCGTGATGGTGTAGCTGTGTGTATTGCTGTATGTGTATTGTGATTAGAGGCACAAAAGCACGATCAACTGGTGTGGTGGAGTGGTCTTGCCACTGGCCTGGTAATCCAAAGGTCCCGGGTTCAAATCCCGATGTATCAATGGGAAGATATTATTGGGATTTGTGCTGTACCTAGTATCAGTGCATTACCACAAGCCCACCGAAACGTCAATAAAATACCCTCATTGTTCCCTGATTAAATAGCACTGTATGAATATTCCCATATTCAAAATATGCTATAGGGGTGCAATGCCTGGTGAGTTATCTGCTCAACAGGTGGCGTTGTGTGTGTGTAAGTGTGAGAGTCCGAGTGTAGGGGGTGAGACAGTGAAGCACGGGAACGAGATGGCTTCAGAGATGGGGTCGTTTCGGGCCATGAGTGAGCACCGTGCCTCATGTGAAGGCAAGATGGCAGGTGCTCGTTGTACTCTACGTGCTTCACATGTCTCACTCCCTAGACTGGAACAAGACCTCACGGGCTTCACTGTTCATTGTAAAAGCGGTGAATGTTAAGGCTCTCAGCCTATGCCCGAGAGGAAGTAAGTTGGAATATAGAAAAAAAAAAAAAAAAAAAAAAAAACTGAGGGCGGAATATTAGATGTTAACTGGTTGGTGTTCGTGAAGGCTCTGGCGTACCTCAAAAGCACACCTTGCTGCCTTGGCAAACCGCCAGGAGCCCAAATTATCGTACCGCATTTAGGTTGCTCTATACGATAAATTATATTAATATATACGATAAATTCATATATACTACATAAGACCATGGCAATATTGCTTAATAGCATATTAGGCCTTTTATAACTTAACTTATTTACAATCTTATAATATACGATCTACTCGTCCTACATCGTGCTGTAGGAGAGATCGTGATGTCACAGAGACATACAAGATCACAAAAGAGTCATATTCTATCGTATTTATACGATATTTACAATTCAGTTAGTTAACCAGACAATTGAGGGATACGTTTTGTATCGCCGCCTTCAACATACGGCGATCTAAAAAGATACTTCGGCAGAAGTTAGATCTCGTATATTTGTCAGGCTTCCCAGTTTTTGATCTACGAGATCATTCGGGGGCCGGCGTCTTTTTTAGTTTTTTTTTTCCAAAATTTAATCTTGAAACAAACTCCACCGGAAAGACTTAATCACTTATAAACGCCATGCTGGTCTTTATATATTATGTCAGAGGGTATTCATAAATCTTTTGGACAAATTAAGATATTCTGAAATCTTTTACTTAGGAAACCCCACCGCGTAGCGAGCTGTGGTCGTTGAGTATTACGTCTCGTTACCCGGCGGGTTATTTAACACTTGTGTGCGAACATGATTGGGTTAACCTTATGAGCATTAATTCCTGGAAATTTTATTTTTTCCAGAGCTGGGTCCAGGCGGGTCTATGCAGAACCTGGAGTAAGTTTCCCACCAGTCTCTGTCATGGCTACCTTTGCCCCGGTTTTTGCTTTATGCATTACGCCCTCCTGTTCAGGTATCCCTATTTTTGCGCACACCCTTTGTATAAAATGTGTTAAAATGTCTCGTTTGGTGGGGGTTACCTTTCCGGCGTTTTTCTCGTTGCTCCGAGAACACCGTTTTTGTTTACCGAGTTTTAGTCAGGATGGCTAAAATAGGTAAGTTACCCCGACGAGTTTGGTCGCTTGAGGGCTCATCAGAAACTGCATTTTCTGTGGTCGAGCCTGGGATCAGGCTTCCTGTGTTATTCATTGCTTTATGCATTACGCCCTCCTGTAATGTCTCGTTTGGTGTGGGTTACCTTTCCGGCGTTTTTCTCGTTGCTCCGAGAACACCGTTTTTGTTTACCGAGTTTTAGTCAGGATGGCTAAAATAGGTAAGTTACCCCGACGAGTTTGGTCGCTTGAGGGCTCATCAGAAACTGCGTTTTCTGTGGTCGAGCCTGGGATCAGGCTTCCTGTGTTATTCCCGGCGAGGGGGGCTCCACACAGTTATTTTGTTTGGTCTTTCCCTCCCGGCGACCTTTGTACAAAGAGGTCTGGGGCAGGTATAATTGGTTTGACATTGCATATAAAACCCGGCGGTTGTACCTTCGGGTGGTTATATTAACGGATTTGCGATTCGCGATAATTTGCCAAACAATTGATTGATACAATAGGGTATCACGGCCTTCAAGACGGCGATCTATGAGGGCTTCTGGGAGAAGCCGGATTAGAGATTAAGATAGGCTTAGACTTTTTATGGGATAAAAAGATGCCTGAATCTTACTAGTGTTTCAAGTGTAAAGGGATACTTGAAAGACTTCATCTTTAATAAAGATATGCTTCATCTTTATGAGGATTCAGAAGTTATGCTTAATTCTTTTGAACAGGTAAAAGATATGCTGAAATCTTTAATAAACAATTGAAACAATGCTGTTTGTTTGTTTAGTCTTTCCCTCCCGGTGACCTTTTTACAAAAAAGGTCTGGGGCAGGTACAATTGGTTTGACATTGCATATAAAACCCGGCGGTTGTACCTTCGGGTGGTTATATTAACTGATTTGCAATTCGCGATAATTTGCCAAACAATTGATTGATACAATAGGGTATCACGGCCTTCAAGACGGCGATCTATGAGGGCTTCTGGGAGAAGCCGGATTAGAGATTAGGATAGGCTTAGACTTTTTATGGGATAAAAAGATGCCGGAATCTTACTAGTGTTTCAAGTGTAAAGGGATACTTGAAAGACTTCATCTTTAATAAAGATATGCTTCATCTTTATGAGGATTCAGAAGATATGCTTAAATCTTCTGGACAGGTAAATATATCCTGAAATCTTTAATATGAAACTAAAGGAAAACGAAAAGTAGTGGTGGAGTGCTACGGTTCGTTGACCGGCGGTTTTGTGCCACATATTTTGTACCATTTTTTGGGTGTAACCCTATGAGCATTAATCCCCGGAAATTGCTCTTTCCAGGGCGGAGTACCGGTGTTGCACCAGGTGACCAGGTAGTTCCCGGGGGCGGGGTAGTTTTCCCCCAGTCTCTGTCATGTCGGCACTTGAACCTCTCATTGCTGTATGTTCAACGCCGTTAAGATCAGGTATCCCTATATTATTTTTATTTGTTAATGAAATAATTTAATCACTGAATAATAATAACCATATATATTTTCTATGATTATATTATGATAATATTGTGTTTATTTATAGTAATTTATTTTAATACAATTAAATATAAATTAAATTAATTAGTATACTTTATGATTTTGCTCACCAGCTCTGCTTTCAATGTGTTAATGAGCTATGGGAGCTTTTAATTATCATAAACCTTTACAGGGCTCTCTTTCAGAGAGTATACCGAGCTCGCAAGCGAGGGACAGCCACAGCCAAGGTGTATGGCGATACTCACAGTCCTGGCAGGACAGAACACATCCCTTTGTGACTCAACTAGTGCTGACGTCCACCGGGATGCCGATGTACCATCTTCTATCCCAGTTTTAACATGGCAACATGTGGAGGTCCCGGCTTCGGCGGGATCTTCCCATGATAAGCCAGACTTAACGGATGAAGAACAACGATCTCTGGTCTCAGAGATGGAGGTTGAAGAGTCCAGTCACCTTCTAGGCGACTCTCAGGGTACTGTCGAATCTCCACGGAGTTCGTCATCGGCTAGGTATGTACCGGCGGAAGAGATTGATGGACTACTATTGAATGCACTTAATAGGTTCTTTGGCCCTACGCCGGAAACTCCTTCTGATACGGGAGATCCCGCGATGTCGACGAATGTGCGACCTCTGGCTACATCCTTTGCTTTAGCTAAAATACCTAACCATCCGCTTGTGTCAGACCCAATTTCCAATGTGCCAGGCACAGCAGCTCTCACTACTTCCACTGTGCGAGTCATATCAGACATATCTCCCCCTCCTTTAGACAAGGCGCCAGTCAAAAACAGGAGCTATGCCTCTTTTATACGGGCCTGATGAGTCGGGTAGCAATGTTACGGAAATGTTTTGGATGTTCATATTAAGGACATTCCAAGTTATTATAACCATGACTTATTCTTCCCACCAAATCCCTCCAGAACGCCATTCTTGGTTCTCTCTTCCGGTTTTTGGTGCCGGCGGAGTCCCCTCTGCTTGGCTGCCACCCCCCAAATAATCAATTTGGGCGAATTATAAGCTCCCTTTAGCACGCCTTCCCCAGCTTACCTAGACCGCGAGTTTAGGTTAAGAGGAAAAGCGTTTAAACTGTTTTCGCAATATATGGTTCCCAGCAAGTAACAAAGTCTCTGTTACGCTCTTCTCAGGCAATAGAAGCCGCGGAAGTCAGGAAAGCCATTGAACTTTCCCGGCGCTTGCTTCTCCAGACTTCCATCCAAGTCTTTAGGAGATATTCGGACGGCCTTATTAGAGGCAGTTCGAGCAAGGCAGGATCTGAGGATGTTCTTAGTGAAGAAACTTCTTGACCGTATTGCAAGCCAAGTAGTTCTGTCTCCAGTTCTAATTCCTTCTTTGATTTCACCAGCAGTTTGGAAGACTGTTTTCAATTTGGCAAAAGCATTCAAGCAAGGTCCCCGCAAGCCCTGATGCCCTTGTTAGAACAAGGGATCAGGGTCTGGTGGTATCTGGGCGACTAACTGGTGGTGGCAGAAACAGAAAAGTTACGCATCAGTCATGTCTACGTTACGTTAAACCATCTCATATCTCTAGGATTCAAGGTCAACTTAGTAAAAGTCAAACCCTTGTTCCCCCACGAGTATTTCAGGGGATAGGGCTGGTCGAGGACACAGCTTCTCTCACTCTGAGTCAGAGTGTGGACACTCGAAACAGATTTCGCAAAAACTGTTTATGTTTCTCCACAGTCTGACTACGACACAGAGACTTTGGGAATCTCTAGTCGGTTCTCTCAACGGGGTTCAGCTAACTGTGAAGTTGGGCCGGTTGTAAGTCTAACGTTTAATCTTGGAGGGCAACAAATTTTTCCCACTATTACCGGCGGGGATAGTTTGGCCTATCCCAACGTTATTACACAACTTACTAGCGGTTTGGGCGACGAGAGAAATGTTGCACGCAGTCATGTCATGAACCTCTCCTCCGCCGTCGGTATGGGTGGACATGGATGCGTCAGGCACGATAGGTTGGGGCTTTTAGTCAAACCTCGGGCATCAGGGTCAAAGGTTTTGGTCCCATTTAGAAATCTTCCACATCAATGTCAAAGACTTACTAGTCCCCTTATCTGTCCTTCAGGCTCACGGCTCTGCTTTACGGGGCAAGTCGGTTGCCTTCAGAATGGACAATCTGAATGTGGTTCACTGTATTCAGAAACAAGGGTCAATAAGATCTCGGAAGTGGCTAAACGTGTCAGAAAAGATTTTTATACTAGCCAACAGGCTGAACATTCATCTTCACGCATCTTATCTCCCAGGCGTAGCAAACGTCTGGGCAGACGCTCTGTCTCAGAGACAAAGCACATCAGTAGAATGGGCGCTCTTGCGTGTGCGGAGCATTACAAGTGGATTTGTTTGCGTCTGAGAAGACTTGCAAACTCCCACTGTACCTCACCCGCCGGACGATAACGCCGGCGGGCGGACCTGACGCTCTGATGACGGACGAGAACAGGTTGAGTTCCATTTATCTATTTTCCGCCGCCAGACGCGTCTCTAATGTGCCACGTAGTCAACAAACTACAGGATTAGCGAGGCGTAGTCTCGCTAATCGCGCCCCTGTGGCCGGTGCAGTGTGGTACCAGCTTTTGTACACGTGGTGCCCGCACCCAGTGTCACTCCCGGTCGGGTTGTTCCACTTAGAACACAATTGGCAACCTAGAAACCTCGCGGACTTGTTCATTATGGACATTCAGGAGGCCAAGTGGCTAGCACCATATGGTAGCGACGTGACCAAGATATTCACGAATCAATATACCCAGTCTACAAAGCGACAGTTTCAATCGCATTGGCAAGCTTTTATGTCTTGGATTCTTAGAACAAAACAAACTGTGCCCTCGGTGGCGTTGGTTGTTAATTATTTAATGTATCTGTTCATGCAGAAACATTTATCTGAAATTGATTTATGAGGGCAGGTTTTAAACTCCGCCCACCTCCCCGTCAGCTCAGGCCTACATGGTCTCTGGACAAAGCATCGTCGTTATTCTCGTTCCCGTATGTACCAAAGACTGCAGATTTTACAAAAGGGCAGTATTCCTTATGGCTTTGTTTACCGGGAACAGAGTATCTGAGCTGGCGGCGATGAGCAACACACCTAATTGCATCAGGTTTGATAGGCTTCATGAGTGTATTCACATTGCACCTTCCCCAGGATTCATAGCCAAGAATGAGCACAGTGAACACGTGTTTTCAGAGTTCACGGTGCCGGCGTTAAAAAGGGGAAAGGTGCACCATCTTTTTTTGCCCAGTGCAAGCTCTAACCAAATATTTAAGAGTGGCACCTCTAAATCACCAGGGTGCTTTATGGGTCGCAAGTCCGGGTGAACGCTTGATGGAGCGTACACTGGCTTCTCTCTTGGTCGAGGACTTTAAAGAGAAGAATCCCGGCGTTGTGGGTAAGACCCACGATTTACGCAAGGGGACAGCCTCTTTACGTTTCCTTAATAATCTTTCGGTGGAAGTTATTAAGTCCACACAGTTGTGGGCCTCTAATCAGGAGTTTTTGACTCGATACCTTTCAGTAGCTCTGGACAAACCTTCCTTGCCATGTATAGCTTTATGGCAGAGGGTCTAGGTGGCCCTTTTAGTCACGTTTTGTTTAATTTCAAGAAAAAGGGGGGGGAGGGTGCAGTCAGTGTGACATAGGACACCCTAGACCCCTCCGGAGTATGTGTTCGGAACATACGAGCTGTGATACTGTTTGTAGGCATTGTATTATAAAATTTCTCTGTAGTATTCATTGCAGGAAATTGTGCTAAAGGCCAATAGTAGTGTTACAACAATTCTTGTTGTAAGTAGCTTTGGCTGTGAAGCAATAGATTTTTGAGAAATCTCGGTAGTTGCAACTACGACTTTTACTTTTGAAGTAATTACTTCTCCATAAGTACACGAGTTCAGTACTTCTACGAATGTACAAGAATTAATTTATGTTTGGTTATATTTTTAGGAATATATCCACTAGTTAATGGGGTTTATATGTGCACATGTAAACTTATAAGTTTTTAGTTTTCACCACTTACTTTAAGTGGGGTGCCTTCTTAACTAGCAGATCTGTGTACAGAGTCTCAGAGTTAACCCTTTTTCAAGCAGGCTTCTTTGAAGCACGCTCCTGCTTGTACCCCTTTTTGAAGATTTAGGTTGTATAAAGTTTATGCACCCGAATATCTCTTTTTTTACAAGAGTAAGAATACTATGTGGTTGTTTGATTATCTGCTTTTCTAGAGTTATGATATGATTACGAATGTCCCCCTCCAGTCTTAGAAATCAGGCATGTTCGTCAATGATGGAGGGGCCACTAATAAATTATAGGTTTGACTCCTGTAAGGAGATAAAGAAAACCTAATATTTAGTAGTGGCCCCGTAATCATTGACGACTGGGGCCCTCCCGACCATCCCCTTCCCATTCGTTGATGTATTCAGGATTTTGGTTTACTTGATATGTCAGTGAAGGAAGAATGACGCCTGCAGTAGCGTCTGGTCAAAAGATCCACACAAGTACATCCACGATATGATAGAAAGCTTATTGAATAGTTATTCTTATTTTCTTTTTGTTTTTATTTTTTACGAAGTTTTTTCGTAGTGAGAACCCAATTCATTATGACTGAAGCCATGAGTGAGGTCGCGTGCGCTCATGATGAAGGCTCCTCAGTTTTTAAAATGCTCTGCGCGGTAGATTCAAACTACGGCGGATAAGTGTTTGAAGAGGGTGCCTTATGTAATAGGCATGTTCGTCAATGATTACGGGGCCACTACTAAATATTAGGTTTTCTTTATCTCCTTACAGGAGTCAAACCTATACTTTAGCTTTTTTGTTTTTTCTTGTTTTTTCTATCATACGAGCCTCGGCTCATTAGCTGCAGTGTCTTTTTTTCTGTGAATATGTGTTTTAACATTGTAGCTTGATATTAATTCCCTAAAGTGTTGAATTCTATGTTAGTGTCAAATTCATAGATCTTTAATTCTTTACATGTACCCCCCAAGGTTATGCGCTGGCCAGGGGTTACTTGTCTTACCATTGTTAAATTTTTATTAAAAAACTAATTCCCAAATCCTAATTTCAAAAATGTTTTTGACCTACTGTATTTTCATTCAATGCTTCACACCATATCAACCACAATACCTTCATTATTAACTCCCATGTTTTCTATGTGAAGATGAATACATATTGCTTTTACATTAATCAATCAAGAGTGTCTCATCACATATATTTGCCTTCAAGACATTTTGTAGAGCATTATTTTCAGTGAGAACCATCAAATACTTACAGCTGATGGTTTTATACTGTGATGCTAAATTCAATTACAACATTCTAATAATAGCCTATTTTGGACGGCTTATTTAGGCACTTGTATGTTATTATTTTCAAGGGTATCAAGTAGACCTACAGCCAATGAGTACCCAAATAATATCTTGATTGAATATATCTCACTGACTTACAATCACGGAACGATGTAAGAAACATGTACAAAGTTATATAATAATCGCCATTATCACTCGTGCCCGAGTAGGCCTACCCTTACGAGTGCAAAATATGGCGTGTTGAGAATTCTCAAGTAGAATTCTCAAGTCCCCGGGTACCCTAGACCTTATCTCAATAAGGCCCGGGTACCAGGACTGCCGGGTATGGAGACAGTCCCGGGTACCCAGATGGGCGGGGATATTATAATACCATACAAGTATTTGAGAATTCTCAGTTCGAATTCTCAAGTCCCCGGGTACCCTAGACCTTATCTCAATAAGGCCCGGGTACCAGGACTGCCGGGTATGGAGACAGTCCCGGGTACCCAGATGGGCGGGGATATTATAATACCATACAAGTATAAAATCAGGCCCGGGTACATGTAGGCTATCGCCAGTTTTCCCGGCCGACTGTTAAATCTATGACAAACCCGGGCACCAATATTCCCGGACGGTATGACAATAACATAACAAATATAAAGTCAAACCCGGCCGGGTACCAACAGGCTATTACCGGTAATACCATAACAAATATAAAGTCAGGCCCGGGTACATGTAGGCTGTGGCCAGTTACCCAGGCAACTGTTAAGACTTGTGATGTTTAAGTGCGTTTCATACGTTTACTAGTATGCGTTTTCTTACTCAACCTTGAATGTTTACACGGATCAGCTGGACCAACAGTGACCATGTCATGTAAGGTTTCTCTTGTTATTTTGCTCTGTTTAGGTTAAGATTTATGAGGAGCACTAATATTCCCGGGTAGTATTATAACCCAATACAAATATAAACAGATGCTTCATGGAGGGTAACTTTGTTCAATCTGAGAAACAAGCTCTATTGGTGCCTCTTCTAAAGAAACCTGGACTTGATGCTGAGGATATGTCAAGTTACCGACCTGTTTCAAACTTGTAATTTCTTTCAAAAATAATTGAGCGGGCCATACTTGATCAATTGTTATCATTGCTTGAACAGAAAAAGCTGTTCCTCTTGCTCAGTCTGCATATAGGAAATACCATTCAACTGAGACTTCTTTATGTAAGATTCAGAATGATTTGGAGGAGAACACATGCAACGGGAAGGCGTCTCTCTTGGTTTTGTTGGATCTTTCTGCGGCCTTCGATACAGTGGACCATGACCTGTTAAAAGATCTGCACTCTTACGGTGTTCGTGGAAGAGCACTCTTGCTCCTCAAATCATATTTATCAGATAGATTTCAGCGTGTGGTGATTGGCCATACCATCTCTGACCAAGCCCCCCTGTTGTTTGGAGTTCCTCAGGGATCGGTTGTGGGACCGATCCTCTTTATGGTTTACACTAGCAGCTTGGCATCCTTGCTAGATGCACATGGTGTTGCCTATCACTTTTACGCTGATGACACTCAGTTGTATGTGAAGATAGACAACATTAATGATACAAAGACCAAAATGGAATCTTTATTGTCTGACATTAAGATCTGGATGGCAAAGCGGAAACTCAAACTGAATGAGAACAAAACAGAGATCATTATCATTCATGGAAATAGAAGGGGAAATAATGCTGAAAATGTAGTGACTCTGGATATGGGAGGTTCTCAACTTCGTCCAGTAAGCTCAGTGCGAAACCTTGGAGTATACTTTAACTCTAAATTGAACTATGAGAATCACATCAATCAGGTCATCAAAATTTGTAATCTCCAAATCAGAAACTTGCATTCAGTTAGACCGTACGGTTTCTTAACAAGCGCTGTCTTCTAACATTGATTCACTCAATTGTCCTATCACGTGTGGACTATTGAAATGCCTTCCTAATTACTTGCTACAAAAAGTTCAGTCCATACTAAATAGAACAGCGAGGCTCATATTTGATCTGCCTCCAAGAACCCCCACTTCTTCATATTTGATAGAGCTGCACTGGTTGCCAGTTAAAGCTAGGATAGAGTTTAAGATGTGTCTTTTGACTTTTAAGGCACTTATGTTTGGCGAACCTAAGTATCTTGCTGACCTCTTGAGACGCCCTTTAGCACGTTCTGGTGCGATCCTGAGAAGCGGTGATGATGTGCTGCGTCTTGATGAACCGGTAGCTATCCAGCAGTCCTCTTTCTCTGATCGGTCCTTTTCTTTCGTGGCTCCTAGGTTATATAATAAATTGCCTTTATCAATTAGACAGCTGAACTCCAAAGACTCTTTCAAAAAACAGTTGAAAACCTTTCTCTTCTGTAGGAGTTATGATCTTGCAAGTGGCACAGTGACAGGTCGTTACAGACTCTACCTGCTGCCATGTTAAATAATTGTTGTTGCTTGAACTACAGGTGAACTGCACCACACTTATCTTGATTGTGGTGCACTGAGTTACGAGTGCTAGTGAATTCCTCTGGAAGAACTGGCACTTGCGAGAAATAAAAGACCAGATTATTATTATTATTATTATTATTATTATTATTATTATTATTATTATTATTATTATTGCCGGTCACTCTGGACGATGACAGACCCGGGCACAAGTAGGCTATTGCCGACTATACTTGACGATGACAGACCCGGGTACCAAAATCCCCGGGTGGTATCATAATGCCAAAACATCCCGGATATAAGTAGACCATTGCCGGTCACTCTAGACGATGTCAGACCCGGGTAACAATATTCCCGGGCGGTATCATAATACCAAAACAAATGTAAAGACAGCCCCGGGTTCAAATAAACTATTGGCGGTTACCCTGGCGGCTGTTAAAACAATGACAGACCCGGGTACCAATGCTTCCGGGTAGTAGCATAATACCATAACAAGACCCGGGCACCAGTAAGCCAGTTTACAGGGTACTCTGGCGACGGTTAAGACGATGGCTTATTCTTCAATATTTTCTTTTGAAAGCCCTGGGTACTCTAGACCTTGTCTAAACAATTATACAGTCAGGCCCGGGTAACAATAATTGACGGGTGATATTACAATGCCGGGTACCATGACACGGTTCATAGTTTCACAATGACAGGTCCGGGTACCGAAAAATTTGAGACCACCATATGGGTGCTGGGTTACTCAAAGCCGTGTCATACTATGACAAGAACAAGTCCAGGTACTGTACCAGCAAGAGAAACCGATATTATTTTACCGGATACCCTAAGCTTTGTCATACTTTAATAAAGACAAACCAGGGTTCCAATAATGGAGTCAAATGGAAATGATTGCCGGGTACTCTAGGCTTGGTCACATTATAATAAGGATGTCATACCATATTAGAGAGAGGCCCGGGTACCAGTAATTAACATAACTATCGGATTTACGATAGAAACGAGAGCTTAAATAAGTACTTCTATCTAATTAGTTGATTTAAAGTAAACAATTCAAGGCTAGATCTAATTTTGCCCAAGTTAAGTAGGCCTAATAAGTACTATTTCCATCTCACTATGCAACATTGACTCCTTGGTATGATTCACAGGCTCAGGTAATGCGCTGCGTTGCCAGAGAAGAATCTGGACATCAATCAGAACGTTCCCTCCCGGCCAAGTGTTAACCACAGCAGGAGATGAACAGTATTCCAGATTTCAAGGCCATAGTAGACCTAACCATCTCACCTGTTGCTCCCTTCACTCGGCTAAAAAAACATAATCTTCAAGGTGAGTTCACTGGGCAAAAAACTCTAGAAGTCTCCGGTTCACCTACTAAGTGTATTCTCACTAATTACATAATTTTAATTAATTTCCAGGGAACAAGTAAAAGTTTTCGTTCTCTTTCTAAAAGGCTATAGGGTAGAGGCACCAAAGGAGACGCAAAAAGTGTGAAAGTTTTCAAGAAAAAAATCAGTGTGTCAAGCTCATTCATTCTTTTAACTTGAAACTCAAGTGGTGATGGGCTGGTCTATCAGAGTGAGAACTGAGCGATCTCTGCCATACCCATAGCTTACTCTGACTGTTCCTTTAACTTATATATTTTCTAGATCTCAAGTCTTTTCCGTGGATTGACCTCCCAATCTACCAAGATTGGAAGCCAAAGCGTCACATTTTTCCCTTGCCCCTCAACTTTCTCTTCATAATTGCTGAGGGGCACAGGGCCCTGGGTGGGGTTTTGGTTTCCCGGGCGTTTCTGCACCCTCCTCAGCTCCCCGCCATGGAGTGGCTTCGGTCACCCAGGCTTTTTTGTGGTCGGCAGGGAGGGTTCTGTGGGGGTGCTCGGTTATGGCCTTGGAATTGCTCGGGGCCTTGGGGCTGTTCGGCCAGGCAGCTTGGGGAACAACAACAACAACAACAACTTGAAACTCACTTGATATATTACCAAATGGTTATTCTTTTAATGGATGTGTCAATGTTTGATATATTTCAAGTATTTTCCGAGATAAGAGGTCCAATATCAAGTGCATCTCCTTATGACCACCAAACCCTAAGTAGACGCACCCCAGTCCAGTGCAGACGAACGTCTGTTTTTTTGTATTAATATGTGAGTAATTTGATTATTTAGTAGATAATATTTATACCACTTATACTTCTAGCTTAAATTAAAGTACAGTAGTTGCATGCTGATAGTGGGCCTACATTGTACATCTATAGAGAAAATAAATTGTGAAAGACTTTGCCCGAATCCTAAGCCATTTTTGGCAACATTTCCAAATAGCTACGAAAACTACATCAACGTGTAGTGAATACCAACCAACATCCGACTCTATATATATTTTCTTTAAAATATCGCGCCGCAATGAAGTTACAATGGTCGAGAATTGCACATTTGTTGGTAAAAAGCAACCCCGCCACCCTTCCCCTGCCTAGCTAGTTTGCGAGGGAGGGGGGAGGAAAGGAGGGGAAAATACGCAATAGCGCTTATATCTCTCATATATATCAATATTATATCACCACAAAGCACATGAATGCATATAAGATGCATAGTAACAAAGAAATATGCGAAATAACCCACAAATTACCGATTCGCGAAGTGGGGGAGGAGAGAGAAATAAAGGAGTGTCGATTTCCCTCTCTCCTTCGCCCCCCACTGGCACAACCCTCCACTAAAGGGTTGTGCCACTGGCCCCACCGCACGGCAGCACGAGTCACTCCAGTGAGGGAGTCAGAAGGACGTCCAAACAAGTAGACCTATGTCTCGTTGATGTTCAGTCACGGTCAATGAAAAAGTGCAATTTGGCCACATTTAGACCCCTGAGTGTGTGAGTGTACTTACTCTAGTTGTACTTACTCTAGTTGTATTGCGGGAGTGAGCATGCTCGTTATTTCCCGCCTCCTATATGTGTAGGTGTTTATATGTATCGTTGGAATGGCTGTGGATGTGTGTGTAGTCTGTATTTTTAGCCAATTGGCGACATCGGAAACGAAGGCTTAGGGTGGATCTGTATGGTACCATTCTCACTATAGACGGTACCGTCTCGCCCGAAGGCTTAGGTAGCCATCAGCTTAGGTGAACCATATGATACCCATCTCGCCTTGTACCATTTTTGCCAACCCCAGATGGGACGTCACAATGTCGTCCACTTATTCCAGGTACCTATTTACAGCTAGGTGAACTGAGGCTAACACATGAAAGGAGACAAGCCCAATTTGTCTCCGCCCGGCCGGGGATTGAACCCCCGACCCCTCGTGTGTGAGACGAGAGCTCTACCTACTAGGCTACGGGCTGTGGGTGTGTGTGTGTTGTGAAGCTGGGTATCGAAAGCTCACACTTAGACCTACGTGACAAAAACAAATTGTACGATTATTTCTGTCATTATTTAGTCTTTATTCGATAGTTCATACACTATTTATTTCTATTTTCCATTTCTGTTAGTTTGTAGTTGTAGTTCATGCACTATTAATTCAATATTCTTGCAACTGAAATAAGATATAATATTATAAATAGGGCAGATAACTTTGATAAATAACACTAAACCAATGGAGACGCACACCACCACCCCATCCAGACGCGTCTCTATATGGCCCGCACGTGTGCGTCTCCATTGGGCCTCGAAGTCGAATGAAGGTAGCTCCACCACCATCAAAGGAAACTCGACCATGAATACAGGAGGAGGTGGGGCGAGATTGGGGTTTACCATGCATGCAGTTTATGCCCTTCTAAACCCAGTTTGAAAAAATGCGTCTCCATTGGTTTTGGACCATATCATGAACCAATGGGGACGCACCGCACCCACTTTCACGAGCACTCGTTCATGCAAGAGTCATGAAACCATGCAGGAGTATAGTTCAAGACATGCTCTTTCCATTTGAAACAGAAGAAAAATGATCCGAGTTAGAGAAGTAGGAAAAAAATGAGCTGTGAAAAAATTGCTTTCTTAGGTTTGGGCTAAGAGATACCCCGAAAATCTCATTTTAATTTTTTTAATTTTTTCTCAAGATAAATGTGTGTCCTATTAGGCTGGTAGTCTTTGAGAACATCACTAATAGCATAAAGTATTTTTTGATGTATTTGTTTTCTTTTCAGGTACTTTAGTTTTTTGCATGGCAGTTTTTTTGCATGAAGTGCGTCTCTACTGGACAATTCGTCTCCTTTGGTATCTCTACCCTACCTGACTAAAAAATTACCGAATAATTATATCCAGTCATACCGGGTAATAATTCACTAGGCTATTTCTTACATAAAAGGCAACTGCAGTTTATTTAAAATAAACGATACATGACTAGATCCTATTTTGCCAAATCTAAGTAGACCTAATAATTCCGGTATTATTTCCACCATGCAACATTGACTCCTTGGTATTATTCACAGGCTCATGCGAGCTGCTGCATTACCGGAGAAGAATCTCTTCAACAATTAGAATGATCTCTTCCGGCCAAGTGATAACCACTGGAGGGGCCTAACACCTTATATTTTAAGGCGAGTGCATTTTTACAAATCACTAGACGTTTCCGGTTCACCGGCGAAGTGTACTGCACAAATCATATATTTTTGTTATTAACCATGAGCCAAAAAACATTTATAACCTCGGTCATATTATCTGTATGGAGTTTTTAATTTTAGGCTAGTTCATTTTTACAAAACACTAAACGTTTCCGGTTCACCGGCTAAGTGACTAAGTCACTAATCATATTTTTGTTAATAACCATGACCCAAAAAATATTTATACCCTCGGTCACATGCAAACAAGTGTTATTATCTGTGTGGGGTTCGGTAAAGTCTGACATTTCAGGTACTTTAAACAAAATCTCCAGGTATTATGGACGTAAAGTATGTAAGCTTTTTAGAAATATCCTTTTCTAGAACCCCTAGCTTCTCCTGACAAGAAAATGTCTGGATCTAGCAGGAAAAGACATAGGTCGGCCAGCTCAAAGTCTTCCAGTAAATAAACAGAAGAAAGTGAGCACATCTCAAACTAAAAGGCGACCTGCTAAGTACCAAACTTCCCCGACTCGACTTGTCATGATTTCAAAATCCTGCATTCTACACCACATACCCCCAGACTTTTGACATTGTCTAATGTGGTCAGTCACCCTGCTAACCCTATTACATCAAAAAACATAAATTAGCTGTCTCATCTACTTCCTTGACTGATCCAAGTTCTGAGGGTATCAGTCCCCCTTCACTGTCCCTAGTACAGTTAGCTGATACTATTGAACAGCAATCTGAATAAACCCAGTTGCTTGCTCCACCCACATTAATTCACCCTAAACTGATTCAGGTGAATATTGAAGCTGAAGTACATAAACCCATACACTAATCACCTGTTCAGCCTTCTACGGACTTACCTGTTCGTTTAGATACTTCTCTGGCAGCTCCAGACATTTGGGTTACAGTACGGTTGGGGCAATACGGGAAAAAAAAAGTACTTCCTAAGGATACCCCAGAACCTTTGGTCATAAGCAATGCTATGGTAGGGTGGTATGATTTGGAAACCAGTAACCATACTGAGGAGGGTTGGAGTGAGAATGAGTACCATGGTTCTCCATTAGAACAAAGTGAAGAAGAGTTTCCTGATATAGTCCCTACTCAGAGCCCTCCTGGTGACTTGGTTGGTGAACTTCAGGTATTTTCTTAAATCTATGCATGAGTTGACAGACAAAATTGAACAGAAATTTACGTCT
This sequence comes from Paralithodes platypus, assembly GCA_032716605.1. NCBI lineage: Eukaryota > Metazoa > Arthropoda > Malacostraca > Decapoda > Lithodidae > Paralithodes > Paralithodes platypus. Next base: position 52,732,216 of record CM064508.1, on the reverse strand, counting down.
TTAGATAAGGCTATCCGAGATCTCCAAAGTAGGTCTCTTGCTCCACCCATGTTACAACATGCCATACCAGACACAGTTCCACTGTCTCATTTACCTGTCCAGCCTAAACAACCTGCTCATGAAATGTTCAAGCAGCCTCCCCCTCTACTAATTGGTGAATCTCGATACTGGAAACAATTACCAGGGTAGCACCTACTAATGCTGACACAGGTCATTCAGACTTGGTGCCAATACCAAATGAGTGGATTATTAAAATGGACGAGCTTAGGCATCTACTTACAAAGATGCACAAGACCGATTGCTGGACGTAATCATAAAACCCTTCCCATCTCTGTTGGATGCTAAGTCCTTTACTTACACACAGACACCCACAGTGCCTTCGGGTAAGCGCTTCAAACTATGGTCTGATGTGAATAAGGCGGATGGACATAACGCCATTAAATCTCTCTTAATCTCTCAAAGTCTGTAGGTGGCTCCACAAAAAATGTTTGAGAACAAAACTCCTATTTTCGGAGGTGCCCACTCTAAGTTATGGTCCATGGGCTTAATGGGTGACTGAGGCAGAGAAATTGGCTGTGTCTTGGGTTGATGACCCCCCCCCCCCATTAACTCCCATTGGAGGATCACCAATTTGCCACTATGTATGTATACAACTCTGACTCTATTCCCCAGGAGTTCTGGGAATATCTCAAGAGCTCCAAAAATAGTTTGTAAACCAGCTAGTGACCCCATGATTAATACACCTACCCCTGCACTAATTGACAGACTTTAGACTGCATCAAAAGAGCCCATAGGTCGCTGTCGAATTTTATCACACAGCAACAACGTGCACAAGCCATGAGGCAAGTAGCAGATTCTATCCCTGAACAAGACTCCAGGTCTGCACTTCATTTTATCAGAAGACCTTCTCATGTTAATTCTCTGATGACCACTAGGGATGTCAATATTGCTATTTTTGAGGCAGCTTGAGCTAGACAGGATCCGCGCATCCAATTGCCAAGAATATGCCCAAAGATATTGCTACTCGAGTTCTCCTTTCACCTCTGTTCACATGTAGATTGATTCCCCAAAACGACCTGGAATGAGGTTCATGCTCTGTTGCTAAGACCTGAGATGGCTGCGTTTTAGGCAGTCTCTGCAAACAAGCTGAAACACCCTACAGTAGACAGTTCCACTCTCGTTCTCGATCACAGAGTGAAAAAGTTGGAGTCCAATTCCCCTCTCCTAAGCTTACTCCACAAACATCTCAGGCTCATAGGGGTAACTCGTCAAACAGAGGACACTACCAGTCCAGAGGCCGGGGTGCACCAACATGCCCCCAAACACCAGAGACCACTTGGTCACCATTAACCCTCCATCCCTCACCAACCTGCCCAAAATACAAGAGACTAAATTTTCTGGAGGCCATCAACAGAGAACTGGTCCTACATCAGACAGGCCAGTTCAGGAAAAAATTTCCTTCATTGGCCTCAGAGACCTTGGGCACAAGAGGGTAGTAAAGAAGGTCCTTACATGGCTCGGGTTGGTAAAACCCCTCCCCAGAGCTCAGTCCAACAATGTTCAACTATCTCTAGAGTTAGAAACAGTAATAAACCAAATGTTGACAGACAATGTTGTGACTTATTTACCAGAAGGCATACCAGTTTTTCTATTCCGCATGTTTCTCGTCCCCCCAAAAGGGACAGGCTACAACTAAGACATGCGATAGACATGTCCCTCCTCAACAAATCAGTTCACAATATGAGGTTCAGGATGTTAACTATTTCCCAAGCTTCTCCCTCTACTCAAGGACGGTGTGAAAATATTTTTTTTACATAAAAATTGGATGATTTTGTGGTCATCTCCATTCCATTGCCAAGCACAAACCTTGAGAGTCGTGCAAATGTGGCAAAGTTGAGTTCTCAGAGTAAATTTAGAGAAATTAAATCTCACTCCTACATCGTTGTAGGTAAAAACTCAGGCAAAAGGAATCAGTGACACACTGGTCAGATAATAATACATGCAACAGATCTACCAGGGGTCTCCAATCTGTGGGCGGATGCTCTGCCCAAGGGAAAGATTACCTCAGCGGAATGGGCTCTCAAACAAAAGACATTCAACCACTTAAGTCTGCCATTTTTACCTCAGACCGATCTGTTTTTGCATCTTGTAATTCAACGAAGCTCCAGTCTTACATATCTCGGAATCACATAACACGAGAAGAGGGCCCAGATGCCCTCACAGTGAATTGGAACAGGTGGATATAGATTTATGATGTGAGAATCATTCATCACCTCAGGTCGTTTCCAGGACCAAGTGGTCCTGGTTGCGCCAATGTGGTCTACTCAGGTGTGGCACACTCAACTTACTCAGTGGTATAACAATCCTCTGCAACTCCCTGTCCTATTTCCACTTGAAAGAAATTGGAAACCTGCAGACCTCGCTCAATTTTGCTATGTGGACATTCTCAAATCCAAGTGGCTACCGTCCTACGATAAGGAAGTCACGGATACGCTCACAAGTCAATACACAGCGTCCACTTTAACCCTCGTCTAGCGGGGGTTTTTGGGCTATTTTGGGCATATTCAGGCCCTCCTGAATGATCAATCAAGTATCTGCATGAAAAGAAATGTATTCGGCAAAAAACTAGGCGCTACAAGCTTCAGAATGAGACCAGAACGAGCTACGTAGCACTCTTCGTTTTCATGCAGTGCTACCACTAACATGGGATTTAGCGTATAGCGGCATATTTTTTCCAGCTACGCTCACTACTGGCTACACTGCCGGCCTCTCGAGAACAGAGGGAGCGTTAGTCAGTGGGCGGCGGTAAGCCCTGGGTGTCGGCCTGTGGCCTGCTGCGCTCCTGGCCATTTGCACTCTATTTTAACCCTTTAAAAGCCTTAATAATGCTCCTAACTTGCTGCTTTTTAGATACGGACTTAAGTCGGGCCCCGCTCTTTAAGTGTTACGACAGTGTAGTTCACACTGGGAACATTTTACAACTTAGAGCGTAGAGTCAGACCAGCAGTCTCCATCGGTTGCTTTGTTGTTGAAGCACCTAAATTACTTAATTAACTTTAAAAACTAACAGTAATGGCGATGGGCTGGTCTATCAGAGTGAGACCTGAGTGATCTCTGCCATACCCATAGCTTACTCTGACTGTTCTTTTTACTTATATATTTTCTAGATCTCAAGTGACGGCGTCTCTTCCGTGGATTGACCTCCCAACCTACCAAGATTGGAAGCTAAAGCGTCACATTATTCCTTTGCCCCTCAACTTTCTCTTCATAATTGGTGAGGGGCACAGGGCCCTGGGTGGGGCTTTGGTTTCCCGGGCGTTTACGCACCCTCTCAGCTCCCCGCCATGGAGTGGCTTCGGTCACCCAGGCTTTATTGTGGTCGGCAGGGAGGGTTCTGTGGGGGCGCTCGTTTATGGCCTTGGCCTTACTCGGGGCCTTGGGGCTGTTCGGCCAGGCAGCTTGGGGAACAACAACAACAACAACAACAACAATAACAGTGAACACACTTATAAACCATGTATCGGCATAAAGATACCCTTCTTTACGCTCACTGGTTTATCTTTACACCAGAATGACGAACAGGGTTTTATGAAGGCTTGTTTTAAGCTCAGAGCCCCAAATCGTCATTTGCTTCCTCATTGGTCAATCTCGAAGGTCCTAACTTTGTCACAGTCTAGGTCTTATTCTCTGAGACCAAATAGAGACAAGAAACTTAAAAAGTGTGTGTCTCTGATGACCTTGGCTACTGGCCATAGGGTCTCAGAATTGACAACCATGGCAAGGTCTTCTAACTGTCTATGTTTTTGCCCGTAATAACGATTCCGTACATATGGTTACTGCACCAGATTCATCGCAAAAAATGAGCACCAGGAACATATCCTTACACCTTTCTTTATTCCTGCTTCGAAAAGAGAAAAGATACTCCATGCTCTATGCCCTGTTAAGGCACTGTATACCTACTCTAAGTCTGTTATTCTTAGGAATATGGCACAATTGTGGTTTCCTCCAGAAGGTTCAATAAGGTCAGGAAAGAAAGTGTTAGCAACCTTTATTGCAGATATAATTAAGGAAGCTGAGCCTCAGTTGATTGCATAAAACCCATGATATGCACATATGGGCCACCACCAGGAGTTTTCCCCATTGGTTTTCAGTGGAGGATATAACTCAGATGGGTCTTTGGTCCTCTAGCAAGGCGTTCCTAGCCATATGCTTGTCGGTACATCTGGAGAAGACCCAAATTACCAAGCATAGCGTTGGGGCTGGAACATACCCACTGAGGCCAATAAGTAGATGGATATATTTGTTCAATGCTTTTATTACCAGTGTTGTAAGGTAATAGAAGGTGTACCCTGCCATCCACCTTGAATGAAAAAGGAGGGGGCATGTTAAGTTCCATGACAAGTTGGCAGGACACACAATCCGGAATGGATAGCAGGAGTGCTATTACTGCACTAGATCTGTTACATAGCATTACCTATACATTATTGCAATGTGTAACTTTATTTTTAATTTTAATTTTGTGATATACGATTACCAGTATTCACACCTCAGTAGTTCTATTTTTCTGAGATAAGGCTTCTTTAACCCTTCCTACCCGGGCGAAATGGCTGAAAAACGTCTAGGCCTAGGCTACCGTATTTATGTTTATTTTCACTGCTAGAACTTTCCCACTCATCTATAATCGTAGTGCGGTTTTTAATATGTATTTTGGCGTTGAGTAGAGCTCTGTAAGTCAACTGGTTCAGTTGTGATGACGATTTCAGTGGAGCAAATATTGCAAAGATGTTGCCAATATGGGGGCTTTTTAGACACTAATTTCGTTGTGACGTCAGAACAATAACATTGAAGAGTCTTCTCCTTTTTGTTTTCGGAGGTGCGGTGACGAACGCTTGGGTTTGTTGACATACGTCGTACGCACGGCGTTCAGACCGAGCTTAATTAGGCTATTAAGCTGCTGCCTTAGGTAAGGCATACCGGGTAGCGGCCCTTCTTTCGAGCTGTCCTTACCTAAGGCAGACCGGGTAGGAAGGGTTAACCCTCCAGCCCCGGCTATTGTATTCTATAATTTCCCCGAAACCCGGGAGTTTTGGCCGAAAAACTTCTACGCTTAGGCTACCGTACTTTGTTATTTTGACTGCTTCCGCATTCCTGCGCATCCCCAAGCATAGATGTGTTTCGTACCTGTAGAATGGCGTTGAGTAGAGCTCTCTAAGTCAACTGGTTCAGTTGTGATGACGTTTTCCGTGGAGAGAACTTTGTGGCGATATCAGCCACTTATCATTACTTTTCACTACTTAACAATAACACACAGCCACACACGAACAAGGACGCCTCTCCTTCTTGTGGTCGGAGATGCGCGGCGTCGGTCCAACCGGCTGTTGTTTACATGTGTCGGACGGACGCCTCGCACACCAAGCTTACAGGCTTTCAAGCTGCCGGAGCCTCAGAGCCCTACCGGGTTCCGCGGGGGGTATTTGTTATGGGTTTCTCAGAGCCCAACCGGGTCTGGTGGGTTAATGGTACCCGCCTTATACATCTTTTTCTTACTGCTATACTCTTATATTTAACCCTTCCTGCCCGGGTGTCCGTGTGAAAGGACACCACGAAATAAGGGCAGGAGCCCGGGTGTCCTGTTACTAGGCAGTAAGCTTTCAAGCCTATTCAGCTTGGTCTGAACGCCGTGCGTCCGACGCATGTAAACAAAGCCGATCGTTGCGTCACCGCACCTCCGAAAACAATAAGGAGACGTCGGATCAATGTTATGTTAGCTTGATGAGCATATGAAGGTCCCTCCACTGGTCGTGATATTCTAGGCTCTTACATCATTGACGTAAGGAGCCACCAATAAATTACGGTTTTGACAACCCGTAAGGGAAGGAAGGAAAAACTAATATTTATTGGTGGCTCCTGAAGTCAATGACGACAATTGCCCTCCCACCATCCCCTTCCCATACACATGCTCAACTTGATATAGACATTAGAGAACACACCTGGGGGGTGGGGGTACCAAGCAAGGTATGGGAAACAGAGGAAGATCGGAATGCGCTTAGGCGCGGTGTTCAAACTGTGTTAATTCTTTTCTTTTTTATTTCCTACTTTTCAGTGGCTCCGTCTCAATGACGTACCTTAGGAATGATTAAGGGGTACCCCCTAAGATGATCTTGGTTCACGACCGTCGTGATCTAGGTTAACCCGGGCTCTGAGGAGCCCGGAACGAGGCCATATTAACATAGGCTCTTACGTCATTGACGTAAGGAGCCACCAATAAATATTAGTTTTTCCTTCCTTCCCTTATGGGTTGTCAAAACCGTACTATAAGTCTGTTCCATTATTATAGATGTAATTAAGGAAGCTGAACCTCAGGTGATTGCAAAAGCTCATGATGTGCGCAAGTGGGCCACTACCATTAGGTTCCTCAATAATTTTTCAGTGGAAGATATCACTCAAACGGGTCTTTGGTCTCTAGCAATGCGTTCCTATCCAGATACTTGTCGGTACATCTGGAGAGACCCAAATTACCATGCATAGCGTTAAGGCTAGAACATACTCCCTAAGGTCAATAAGTAGATTGATATTTTTTCAATGCTTTTATTACCAGTGTTTTTCGTGTAATAGAAGGTGTGTCCATTTACCTTAAATGAAAAAAGGGGGGGGGGGCGTGTTAAGTTCCATGACAAACAATCTGGGAATGGATAACAGGAGTATTATTACTACATTATACCTGTTATATAGCAATATCTATGTATTATTGCAACTATAAATTTGTAACTTTATTTTTTTTATTTTTTTTGTGGTATACTATTGCCAGTATTCACACTTCAGTAGATCTGTTTTTCTGAAATAAGGCTTCTTTAATGGTACCCGGCTTATATATCTTTTTCTTACTTTTTATACTTTTATAGACACTTTTATAGACACATGTCACAGTTTACGTATTCGTTTTTAGTCTTCCTATTAAATATTTAATTTTGATGAGCATATAAAGGTCCCCCTCCACCGATCGTGATATTCTAGGCTCTTACGTCATTGACGTAAGGAGCCACCAATAAATTACGGTTTTGACAACCCGTAAGGGAAGGAAGGAAAAACTAATATTTATTGGTGGCTCCTGAAGTCAATGACGACAATTGCCCTCCCACCATCCCCTTCCCATACACATGCTCAACTTGATATATACATTAGAGGACGCATCTTGGGAGATAACGGTAGGAGGCATGTGGATGGGAAACAAGAGTAGGAATGGAAGGCGTATAGGCGCGCTATTCAAACTGTGTTAATTCTTTTCTTTTTTATTTTCTACTTTTCAGTGGCTCCGTCCCAATGACGTACCTTAGGAATGATTAACCCGGCAACGGCAAGGGGGTGGTTATTGAACTAGCTGCCCATGGGTGAGCATATTGGCTCCATTCAGGCCTATAATCGTCATTTTACGATAAATATCGTTATTACTTATTCATATGAGCCTATTTTACCTTCACTATGAAGATAGTAACCTGTAACAATAATAAAACAAGTGAAAATATAATTTTTCTGGTCAAAATTGCAAATATAGATGGACCAGCCCATTCATGAATTATGGAGAAAATTGAGGCAACCCCTCCCTCCACGAGGCCTCAAGCCTCACTGAGCCTATTCATTCACACACTCGGTTGTATAACACACTCGCTAGGCACGTAAGCACATCCTCCACACATTTTGCTAATGTTAGCACAAAAATATACCAACGAATTAGGGAATAACAGGGAAAATAGGTGATAATTGAAGGGGGGGGGGAAAAGGGGGAAGGAGGGGATGTGGAGGAGTGATATGAGGTACAGTAAAAGTCCTTTAATCCGACGACCGATGATTCGAATCTCCCAATAGTCCGAATTTTTCAATTTGAGGCCAAATCCGAATTCACCCGATGGTCCGAATTTCAAGAAGTCCCAAAGTCCCCTTTTTGAGGCATTAGTCCACTCAAATGACACATAATGGAGCACACACATATCATATGTTCATGAATTCACTTTAAAAGTTTACCATTGTCATTGTAGCCTATTACCTACTTCAAAACATTCAAATTAATGGTCAAAGGAAGCTACTGATATAAACGTAAACACCACATCGTCTGCTAGAGCGTTTGTTTGGCTCTTGAACGCATTCTTGGGACGCTCCGATGCGCTACTGGCTTGCACCGCATTTTCTGCAAGCGCATTCAGTCTTGAGCTTGAAAACACACCTTTGGACGTTCCGATACGCTACTATTTATAGTTCAGTGATCGGAGCGTCCCAAGGGTGCTTTCAAGACAACAAGACAAGGGTGCTTTCAATACAATATAATATAACAGAGCACGTCACAAAAGGAAAATCACAAAAGGAAAATTACAAGAACCTCTCAGGGAAGTGCCGTTGTTAAGGCATTACTTCCCGAACCACATCTGATCTGATCTTCAAGAGCAAGACAAACTCGCTAGTAGACGATGCGGACATATGGTGTTTACGTTTATATCAGCAGATTCCTTTGACCATTAATCTGAATGTTTTGAAGTAGGTAATAGGCTACAATGACAATGGTAAACTTTTGAAGTGATTTCATGAACATATGATATGTGTGTGTGTCATTTGGGTGGCCTAATGCCTCAATGTTTTCGTCAGGCCATTAATACACAGGTTCATAGGGGTAAAGTCCGATAATCCGAAAAATCCACTAATCCGAACGAGGGCCGGTCCGCTGCCCTTCGGATTAACGGAAGTTTACTGTATAGGGAAAAACAAAACAAATTGTTTAGTGCTACTGGGGCCGTTTAAATGTTTTTTTTAGGCCTCCCTCTTAAGAGCTTTGCCGCCGTCGCCCAGTAAAACCTCTTATGAGCTTTGCCGCCATTTACGGGTTAAGGGGTACCCCCTAAGATGATCTTGGTTCTCGACCGTCGCTATCAAGGTTAACCCGGTCTGTGAGGAGACTGTAAGAAACTGTAAGAGACAGGAACGAGGCCATATTATCATAGGCTCTTACGTCTTTGACTTCAGGAGCCACCAATAAATATTAGTTTTTCCTAACTTCCCTTACGGGTTGTCAAAACCGTAATTTGTCTTATAATTGGGATAGTACCCGGAGGAACACGTTTCTCAAATGAACCCGGAAACCTGTTGGTTACTCGGTACCCGGACACCCTAGCTTGGTTAGTCCGCGTAAATAAATCCAATATTTGGCTTATACAGTCAGCCCTCCATTTAACGGACTTTAAGGGGGGAAGCGAAGTCCGTTAAGTGCAAATGACCCCTGAAAAGTGGTTATTCATTAATAAAATTAAAAAAAATAGGTTTTTCTTACCTTATTTACATACAGTGCACCCCCAGTAAATGCGCCTACTGTATATGGGTTGCAAAATGCGCCGCATTTACGGAATCCGCATATTGTGGAGTTAATATTCAATGGGAATAAATGCTTATGGTCAGACAGCCCCTCTGAACTAACCCCCTTTTAGCCTACCATCACCCATTTTTGCCCTTCCGAGTATTATTTTGAGACATAAAATATATACAAATCATGTAATATATTAATTATTAGAAGAATTAATAACAAACCAATTTATGAGTGAATAATGAGGTGTGTAAGTTAGACGATGTCTAAGATATCCGAGGCAGGGGAGGCTAGCCTACCGAGCAGCGCCGCGCCCCTCCTCACCTCCACCACCTCCTCCCTCTCTCTCCGTGAAGGCTTAGCTCTCTTCATTGTTACATGTTTCCATTCTCTGCACTCCCACCTCCAGTGCCTGAGGCTTGGCATAACACACCGCCAGACAATTGTTAGATGGGACGGAAATTTGAAAGGCAGAACAAAAGGTTGGAGCTAGACAGGCAATTTAGAACATGCATCGAGCATGGCGTAGACTGACGATAGCAGGGTTACCAAATACAGTCCGCTATGCGCTAGATAGTAAATAAATGCTGAAAATCGCTAGAATAATGCCACAATCTCAAATATTATTAACAAAATACCGAAAATCTCAAGAGTATCGCTAGAATTTATGTTTTCTAGATGTAGCCTACAAATTTGCCTCTAGATCAAAGTAAATATATCCAGATCTAGCGGGAAAATAGCTAAATTGGCAACACTAGACGATAGTGGCGGGGAGGGAGGGAAGGACGCCAAGTAGCGTTAAACATACGGCGATCGGCGGGAAGTTTGTAAATATAACAACAAATTTAACCATTTACCTTAGATAGAGGCCGTATTTTCGGTAGGCAACACTCGGTAATATGGCAGGAAGTACGTATTTCCCCTTGAATCAAAACGGCCAAACCGCATATACACAATTTCGAGCCGCATTTACAGAGCGAAGCATGGACGTTGGTTGAGAGACTCAGACCAAGAGTGAGAGCAGTGGAAATGAATTACTTAAGGAGTGCATGCGGAGTTACATGGATGGATAGACAGACTAATGAGGAAGTAAGAAGGAGGTGTGGTGTGGAGGTAGATGTGCTGGAAAGTGTGAAAAGGAACAACTTGAGATGGTTCGGCCATATGGAACGTTGGAAAGCGAGAGAATGACTAAGAGGGTGTACGAGAGCGAGGTGGAGGGACAGAGAGGGAGAGGTAGACCGAATGAGAGGTGGAAGGATGGAGTGAGGAAGTACATGAACGAAGGCGGTGCTGGTTGGGGGGAGGGGCGTCGACTGACTGGGGACAGAGGTGCATGGGGGCGGTTCGTTCGTGGCCACCCCTTCGGGGATCACGGCGTCAGGCAATAGATAGATACCCGGTAGATAGATTTACAGAGTCCTTAAAATATATTATTTCTGATTAGCCACCGCATTTAGTGGGGGAGCAATGTACTATGGTACACAATGCTAATATAATTGCCCAATAATGTATATAATGCTTATTGTAAGAAATTATGAGTATTGTACATATCAGTAATGACGCTAATAGGCGAAATTGTAAATAAACCCTACTATCCTGGAGACACCATTTGCATGTTTACATTTTGGCGTCCCTGTTCAGTCAAACAATACGGTGCACGTCTGTTTTGGTACGCAATACTTAGCCTAATATTTTGGATACTACCAAAGTATTCATAGCTCGTAATATTTTATGGGATAAATAAAAAGCAATATCAAAGTGTGTTTTATGTATTACAATAATATCATAATATATTATGTGGATGCAAATTTGTAGCCTACGAAATAGAAAAAACGAAAAGGTGACGATATTGGTACTGTACCGAAAGTTCAGTATTTACCTAATTTACCTAATTGTAGTTTACAGGAGTTGAGCTAAGCTCGTGTTGTCCCGTCTCTCAGTCTACTTTTTATCCAATTTTTTCTTGAAAATATGGATGTTCCTTGCCCCTACCACCTCCTCCTCCAGCCCATTCCATTTGTCAATACATCTATAGGGGAAGCTAAACTTCCTGATATCGTTCTTGCAGGTAGGTCTTTTTACTTTGTAGCTGTGGCCTCTAGTTATTCCTGTATCCATAATTAATATATCCTCCCTATCCAGCCTCTCCAGCCCCCGGGTGCATTTGTACATCATTATCATGTCTCCCCTCTCTCTCCTCTCTTTTAAACTCGGTAGATTTAATTTGTCTAGCCTCCCTTCATATGGCAGTTCTCTGAGACTTGGAACCAATCTAGTAACTGCTCTCTGGATTCTTTCTAACTTGTGAATATGCTTCTTTAGATGTGGGGACCACACCACTGCTGCATACTCCAATCTTGGTCTAATCATACTCTTCATAATTTTCGCTACCATGGTCTCATCCAAGTAGTTCAGAGCAACTTTCATATTCCCGGCCATTGCATACATTCCGCTAAAGAGCTTTTTAATATGTTTCTCTGGCGACAAATTATCTTGTATAATCAACCCTAAATCCTTTTCTTTTTTGGCCTTGCTAATTATATTATCTCCCATCCTGTACTCCCAATTTGGTCTATTCACACTTCTTCCCATATTTAACACATGGCATTTACTTATATTAAATTTCATTTTCCACTTGGTGCTCCATTCGTATATTTTTTCTAAATCCCCTTGCAGCTCCTCACAACTACTTTTATTTGTTATTTGTCTCATAATTTTTACGTCGTCTGCAAACATTGACATGTAGGAATTTATGCCTATCGGCAGGTCATTCACGTACATAAGGAACATGAGAGGTGCCAACACAGATCCCTGCGGCACACCACTCTCAACTTTCCGCCACGATGAGTAAGTTCCTCTAATGTTGGTCCTTATTTCCCTATCTGTTAAATAGCTCTCCATCCATTTCAGCAAACTTCCCCTGACACATCCTAGCGTCTCAAGCTTAGATAACAATCTCTTATGTGGTACCTTATTGAATGCTTTGGAAAGGTCTAAGTAGACGCAGTCCACCCATCCGCCTCTTTCTTGGAGTACATCTATCACCCTACTGTAATAACATAGCAAACTGGTAACACAAGATGTCCCTTCTCTGAATCCAAATTGCATTGGGGTTATTATCTTCTTTCTCTCCAACATTTTCATCCATCTCTTCCTAATTAGCTTTTCACAAATCTTGCATACAATACTAGTAAGTGAAACTGGTCTATAGTTTAGAGGGTCCTCAGGGTTTCCATTCTTGTATATCGGAATGATATTAGCTCTTTTCCATTCAACAGGAACCTGTCCTTTATCTAATGAAGCTTGAATTATGTCCCTCACTGGCTCCACTAATTGCTCTGCACACTCCTTTAAAACCCAGGCAGACACTTCATCCGGTCCCATAGCTTTCCTTACTTCAAGTCCTCTCATCGCAGATAACAGCTCATCTCTAGTTATTTCAATCTTACTAAGACCACTCTCCAGTACTCCCGCCTGTGGTTCATCAAAACCTTCCTCTCTAGTAAAAACCGGACCGTTGTACCGTAGCGTCAGGCCAAAACGTAAACTTTGCAAATGGCGTCTCCAGGATAGTAGGGTTTATTTACAATTTCGCCCATTACTGATATGTATAATACTCATAATGCCAAACAATAAGCATTTTATAGGCCTACATTAGTGGGCAATTATATTAGCATTGTGTACCATAGTGTTTAGTTTATATGTTGCATCTGAGTGTGTGTAGACTCGATACCTGTGTGTAGACTCGATATGTCTAAAAATTTCAACCTTTGTTTTGTAAGACGCTGGTTGATTTTAGAGGCCTAATTTACCAGCTGGAGTCCGTTAAATCCGAAATCCGTTAAATCGACGTCTGTTAAATGGAGCGTCGACTGTAATAAGGATAGTACCCGGAGGAAAACGTTGTTCCTCATTCAATACAGTAAAACCTCGCCCATCCAGACTAATTGGGGGAGAACCCTGTCTGGATCTGCCAAAAGTCCTGACATATATTCAGCCATCCAGACAAATACGGATGAGTCCGGATATCTAACTTCAACAACCAGACTTAGGTTTCAGCCATCCAGACAAATCCGGATGGCACATACAAGTCTGCATATCTAACACTGGATGTAAATAATATGTGTGGAAACTTGTATTCGTCTCGTTCGTTTCCGGATAGACTTATATTTTTCCCAAGCCATCCAGACAAGTTTGGTTGGCTGAAACATGAGTCTGGATTGAAATGCCTGTCTGGATCTCTTGGGTTTCCTGATCTGAGAGCACCGGATGGGAGGGGTTCTACTGTATTTGGTTTAAATAGGGATAGTACTCAGAGTAAAACGTTGTTCCTCAAATTAACCGGAAACCTGTTGGTGACTCGGCACCCGGACACCATTGGCTAGTCAGCGTAAACAAATTCAATATTAGGCTTATAATAGGGATAGTACAGTACCCGGAGGAAACGTTCCTCATATGTCAAGAATAGCTCACTTGGGCTATAGCGACCCGGGGGCCGAAGTCCGGAGCCCCGGAGAGAACGGAGAGACACAGGAGCCCCGCCGACTCCAGGGCTCGAAGCTTGCGAAATATTTCCATTTAAGAAATGACATCATAATTGTGTAGGAATCATTGGCACCCAGCTTATACATTGAAAAATGAAGTAAATCCATCGAAAAACTTCATAATATATTACAGTACTTATATAGGAAGAGAACAATCGATCCCTCATGTTGTAAAATTCAGAAGAGTGAGGCTCTGACTTAGGCCTATTGGCCGCTATCTTGATCACTGTTATGTTTATGGGCGAGGTGAAATGACACAAACAATAGGCCAAACATGAAATTCAAAACTAATTACAAAACCCTCTCCCAAATATCCAGGTTCAAGGAAAACTAGAATAAAAATTCTTAGTTTAATTAAAATGAAGTGTTATAATGTAAAAAATCAGTCTCTTCAGGACGAGAAAATAAGAATATATAATGCACTTAAGATTTACAGAAAATATACAAGTGAAAAATAAATAACTATATTATAGGTTTGAGTCCCGTAGGGAAGAATGAAAACCTAATATTTAGTAGTGGCCCCGGAATCATTGCCTTACGTAGGTAAAGGCCAATCTTTGAACTCTAGGCTTGCTGTTCAAACTTACCGCCCAAGGAGAACTTAAAATACGATTGCCTTACATCGTGAGTGAAACGCTCTAAATAACCACTCACGGACTTGTCCTTATGATGTGGGTCCACTACTAGGAAAAACTAGTAAAATAAATAAATATAAAATAAAAAATTAAACGACCTGGCTTGCGCTTTCCGTGCTTCTGCTTTTGGGTACCGCTCGCCATCCCGCTAACTGCGAGCTTTCCTCCTTAATCTGTCATATCGAGACTCAAAAATGTAGCAGATGAATGGGAAGGGGATGGACGGGAGGGCAAAAATCGTCAATGATTCCGGGGCCACTACTAAATATTAGGTTTTCATTCTTCCCTACGGGACTCAAACCTATAATTTATTAGTGGCCCCTTCATCATTGACGATGCGCCTGAATTCTTAAGACTGGAGTGGGGACATTCATCATAAATATCGCATACCACTAATAACCCAGGTAATCAGGTTAGTTTAGTATCAAATAAAAGTATAAAAGAGTTACAGGCGGCGTCTCTTAAAGGAAGCCTGTGGTGTTAG
Source organism: Paralithodes platypus (assembly GCA_032716605.1). Lineage (NCBI taxonomy): Eukaryota > Metazoa > Arthropoda > Malacostraca > Decapoda > Lithodidae > Paralithodes > Paralithodes platypus. The sequence continues at coordinate 52,717,207 of CM064508.1, read as the reverse complement.
CACCTTTAAGTTTAATAGAACAGTTGGTGTAACACAAGGATAAAACTATTCATATAGTCTATATATTTCAGGGAAAATGAAACCTTCATTATCACCCTATTTTATTAATATGTAGGATGAGGTGGACAGTGATGCCGACAACGAGGCGGACGACCATGCCGTTGCACCTTCCGGCGGCGAACAGCAACAACAACCGGCAAAACGCCGCCGGAAGAGCACCAACATTATCCTGCCGGAGGAGACAGAGCGAATGCTGGGAGAGTGGCTGGAGTTCGAGGTGCCTTATATATATGATAAGGGTGATCCCAGGCACAAGCAGAAGGAACACATTGAACATGTTTGGGTGGAGAAGGCAGCCAGTCTGCCCATCGCCACCGAGGACTTGAAGACGTGGTTCTCCTCTCTCCGCTCCAGGTTCGGCAGGCTCTCCAAGCAGAAAAGTGGTGATGGGGCCCGCAGGATGACGGAGAGGGAGAAGTGGATCGTCACCATGTTTAGCTTCCTGAAGGCACACATCGTGCGCCAAAGGAAGCCCTGGACACTTGGTATGCGACAGGTACGTGTATATTTTTTATGTTTGCCAACCCTTTCACTATTAATTCGACAACCACATCCAGGTGTCAATATTTTCCTGGCGAGCGATAGGAAGCCAAGAGGTTTGGCGTCCTCAGGACAGTGACAGGTTTTTGTCTTTTTCTGAATTATTTTGCTTATAATGATGCAAATATTTTTTTCAATTTATCTTGTTCACTTAAGTTTATAGCCTTATATATATATATATATATACTGTATATATATATATATCTACGGTATATATATATATATATATATATATACAGTATATATATATATATATATATATATATATATATATATATATATAACCTAATGTATAACAAAAAATTGTGGTATTCTGGGAAGCCTAATATGTTCAAAGTTATTGTTGCTATTATGGTGTGAACTGATGAAATCTTTAGTACTTTACCATAACTATATATAACCTATATATATATATATATTACCTAACATTTTTGTTAATGAAACACATAATAACACAAAGCAGTTTATTCATGTTATTTAAAGGTTACAAAGATGAATGGTTATGTTGAATGGTATTTTACAGTTGATACATAATGTACATGTTACTAATTATACACTCATGTCCCCACAGTCTGCTGCCCAAGCTGCCGTCCCTGAGCCTGCTCCTGTGCCTGACCCCGCCCCAGCACCTGACACAGACGATGGTGATGACCCCTCTGCCGGCAGTCAGGAGGACACCACCCCAGCCATCTCCAGGCCTGCGCGGAGGGTGAAGAAGGGAAAGCCTCCTGGTGCTTTTCCTGGAGCCACAGCACACGGAACCCTGGAGAAAGTGAGTAGAGGAAATATTAGTTTCATTGTTCATTGTAGGCAACCCATTGCAATTCCAGGCTATTATTAGAAAATGTGTTTCTGTTTAAAAAATTATTAGAATAACATAAAGTTATGGTAAAGTACTAAAGATTTCATCAGTTCACACCATAATAGCAACAATAACTTTGAAGATATTAGGCTTCCCAGAATACCACAAAGTTTTATTTGTTAAAATTCCTAATTGGTCAAATATTGAAATATGTTATGTTTCGTGTGTTGTGCAATGTGTTAATGTTCTCTTCTTCCTTGTTCCCAAACCAGCTCATAGAAACTGCGGAGAAGGTGCGCCACAATCTGGGTGGGGTCATGGATGTGGTTGAGGAGCCTGAAATGAAGTATTGGCGTGCCTCCCTGGATGTCATGGCCAAGGACTGTGTGGGGCTGCCGGCATCATTCAACACCGCAGTGAAGATGGAACTCATGGCAGCCATCCACCGGTTCCGAAATGCCCATGAGGAGGGAGTCGCCAAGCCTGGTCCGGACTTAATGCTCCACGCATACCGGAACTTTGGCTTTCCGGCGCCACAAACCCAACCCCAGGCCCAGCAGCAGCAGCATCCTCCGGCAACCACAGTGGCAGGCGTCCAGGGTCAACCGGTGTTGTACCAGGGCACTCCGGCAAGCACCCTGCCTCACCCCCTGCCGACCCAGCCCAGGCCTGCTGGTGGCTTCGTCCTTCCTGCACACCAGGTGGCAGCTTTGCAGACATTACTGCGGCCGGCGGCTGCAGCAACACCCCCTCACACCTTCCTGCCACCTGGTGCTTCCACACCAACCCATTCACTGTCGCAGTTAGACCTCTCCCAGTTTGCCTCCTCCAGTTTCTGCGTGGATCTGATGGCGGCGGCAGGGCAATCACCTGCAGGCATGCCCGCGCACTCCATCGATCCCGGCGAGCAGAGCCTGGAGACACCCACGAAGGAACGATAAAAAGAACCTTCTAGCAGCAACCATCCTTGTCTCTCTTGTTATGGAAATTGTATTTAACAATATATGTATTTTTGTAATGACGTGTGTGTTTCTATTTCCAATATTGTAGCTAAATTATTTATTATTAAGATGACAAATGAAATATATAATGAAAGTAATGAGTAAGAATAAAAATGAAATGAGTAATTGAAACGCAATACTGATAATATGGTTAATAATAAATATGGAAAACCTTGAAAACTTAAATGAAATATAACTGTAAAACATAAAGTACAAAACAAATGAAACATGGAAAAAATTAAAAACTTGAATGAAATATAAAAGTAAAAGATGAAAAATAAAATAAGCAGGGAACAAATGCAGTAATTAAAGGAAATATCAAAATATAAAATAAACAAAACATGGAAGAACCTACAAACTTAAAGAAAATCAAAAGTAACAGATAAAAGTACAATACAGTACAAAGCAAACTGGCAAAGACTCGATAAGTTAAATGTAAGATGAAACTGAAATATAAAGCAAAAAACAAAGTAAACGGGAAAACCTTAAAAATTTCAATGAAGTATTAAAGTAGATATAACTAACCTAAGTACTGTCATCCTGCCAAGCCACAGATCCTTGAGGGGAAGAGAAGTATGTCTTGAGGTACTTCCGTTGTTCCTTGGCAAGCCTGGTTGCAGTGTTGCGGGTCACGGTTGGGATGTTGGTTCCTACAGGTGGGTCATTCCTCCAGGCGGCAGGTATGAGTTGGTGGGTGTCTGGGTCCTCTTGATCTACCTCTGTTCGGGGTGGGTTTTGTCCTCATAGGATGTTGTGCAGAATGCATGAGGCCAACACAACAACCTCTGCACGTTCAGGTCTCAGAGATATTGCAGTGTGTAATACTCGGAAGCGGTTGGCGAGAATGCCAAAGGCGTTCTCTACCGTCCGGCGGCCCCTGCTGAGTGTAGTTGTAGATTCGTTCAGCTTTCGTGAGGGATCGTTGGGGGTAGGGCTTCATCAGGTAGGCGCGCAGAGGGAATACATCATCACCTACTAAGAAGGAGTCCGTGGGTGGTCCAGTGGGATCGGTAGAGATGACCTCGGCGGGGGGCAGTTTTGCGTTCTGTCTATCAAGCAACTTAGACAGACGGGTGTGTGCAAAGCCACTACCATCAGACTCTGACCCTATGGCACCAACGTCGACGTAGATGAACTTGTAGTTGGAGTCAACAATTGCCAACAGGACAATGGAAAAAAACTTCTTGTAGTTGAAGTAATATGTGCCACCAAAGGCGGGGTTGCGGATCCGTATGTGTTTGCCATCAATGGCTCCTACACAATGCGGCAGGTTCCATCGTTCCTCAAAGCCGCTGGCAACCTCCTTCCATTCAGCAGGCGATTGTGGCGTTTTGATCTCCTGATCTCCGTAGACAGAAATGATGGCCTGGCAGGTGTCTGGAACAATTTGGCTGATGGTGTTGTGGGCAACCCGAAAGGAGTACTGTATTGCAGGCTCTTATAGGATGCACCCATAGCGAGGAAATGTAGGGTGATGGCCACCCGCAGACCAGGAGGAATGGGTTTTCGCCAGAACGTAGGTTTCCTCTGAATGAGGGGGGTGACACGTTCCACTATCTCATCAAAAAGTTTTTTGTCTACCCGGGTGAAGTTCCTGTATAGTTCTGGACATTCTCTGGCCAACTCTTGCATCAGGTTCTCATAATGGCCATGTTCAAGCCTTCGTTGCAGATATGGCCACACCCACACTCTCCTCTTGCTCCTTTCCTTCTTCTCTTGTTCCTCTTGATAGATGAAGTTTGCTATTGCAAGTAGTTCCAAGATTTCGATGTAGGAAAGGATCCATTGCATTAGCCGCGTGTTATGCCTGTTCTCCGGTTTTATTAGGGAGTTCACAAAATTGAACTCCTCCAAGATGAATTCCGCGATGTTGTTCATGGTGCCGATGAAGGACTGGGAATGGGAATGGTGTGGCCATTCCTGCCCTTTTGTAGTTCCCAGATTCCAACCCAGACCTACGTGGTTGACAAAGACTGTCTTTGTCTGTGTTTGGACAGACGGGGTGTGCCAACGATTGTCCGGAAACGGTCGAGGTAAGTCCTAAAAAGTCCCAAGACATACGGCCTCAGCTACGCAGGTCTTGTGGGGGCGTGGCATGGGCGTGGCCTGTGTTTCCGCAAATCGGGCAGCCCATGCGGACTAACGGGGACATGCTTACGCAAGTCGCAAACACGTACGTAGTTCATTACGACTACATTACGACTGACGTAACAATGGCCCCGTCACGGTACGTCTGTCGGGAAAATGCAATAATCGTGGTGATACGGGCGTACACGGCCGGACTACGCCCGACAGAACAAAAAATTGGCGATTACGCCTGACGGGAGCTGTCGGGAGCAATATACGGGAATGTGTGATCCCAGCATTACACATTCATGGTCTTTATGTACTGTATTACAAAAATATTTGTACTCTTATTCTAGATATAATCCCTGAGATTAATGAGTATATTGGATACCCTATTGCATTCATAGTGTTTCATCCAAACGAAAAGAAAATTTATCCATGTTCCTAAGTAGGCTTACTCTAGCCTAAGGAACGGGTTAACACATGACCTTAATACTGGTTACATTTTGTCTCACTTCCGAGGCAGGTCACGCCCAGGTAGCTAGGATACTTCCCCCCCCCCCCCTCTTTTTTACATCATGAACTCAGCTTAAAACTAGACTTTCTGCCTTAGTGCTATACAGTACATGTACAAGAAGTTTTCATGAGATTGACGGACAGGTATCGTGTGAGAAAGGTATGATTTGATGACCACAATTGGGTCTTCTGAATATCTTCTAGAGAGTAATTATGGAGGAATCTAAGTGATACCGCCCATTTACGGATATCGTGTGATCTTGCCAACACGCCCGGATTACTCTCTCGAATGACTTCCACCAATAATGCGGCTAGTTGGCGTTTTTGTAATCGAACACCTGTCCGTGAAACCCAGAGGGCTCCCGCCTGTGATGGCCGGGAAGCCTGCATAAATAACCTAAGTGACTGCACTGGACACAGTAAATGGTGCCTGTCACCCTGTTTCAGAGCCGGTATCTCGAACTCTGTAAATACATGATTAGAATGTTCATTCTTAGCAATGAAGTTAGGAGCAGGAGCAATATGTACACCCATGTTGCGCCTTGTAAATCTTAAACAGTTTGGCTCCGAACTCATCGCCGCCAACTCAGACACCCTGTCACCTGTAACCAGTGCCATCAAGAAAGATGGCCTTTTTTAGTATTAGGTCAAAGGGAGGATCTTTGCAATATCTACGGGACTGCAGCATCTCAAGGGCTAGGTCAAGAGACCAGGTGGGTGTGAGTTGACGGGGGGGAGGGCGAAGCTTGAAGCATGACCTCATGAACCCCTTTTCTTCCGCCTCCGGTACAGCTAGACCAGTTAAATCTAAAAATGGTGTCCTAATTGCTGTGAGGTGATTCCTTAATGTGACAACTGACAACTTTTGAACATCGAAAAGGTAATTTAAATACTTAAACACCAGAGCCACGGAGGACTGTTGTTGACCAGTTTCTACAATCCATGTAGTAAATGCTTTCCAGTGTGATTGGTACTGTCTTTGGGTTGATGGAGTGTACTGACAAATTAATTTATGTGTCACGGTTTCCCCAAACTGGCCTAGCCACATGGCCTTCTGAATGTCCACAAGGCGAGGTCTTGAGGTTTCCAATTGTCTCTAAGTGGAAATACAAGATCGGGAGTGACACCGGGTTCTCGCACCACGTCTTCAATTGGTTGTAACACACTTGAGCCGGCCACAGGGGCGCGATCATCGAGACCATGCCCCGATAACCCCGTAGTTTTTTAACTACTTTGCACATTAAGGATGCATCCGGAGGTGGAAACAGATAAATGGAGCTCCATTTGTTCCATTCTACTAGAAATGCGTCCGGACCCCCCGCCGGAGTTAGACTTCGGCGTGTGAGGTACTGAGGGAGCCTGTGGCTTGCCTCTGACGTGAACAGATCCACTTGTGGATGGTAGGGCTCCGCAATCAACTTTTGAAAGATGTTTTGCCTGAGGGCCCATTCTACTTGAGTGCCCTGCCTCCGGGACAGAGCATCCGCCCATACATTCGCCACGCCGGGCAGATACGTTGTGTGAAGATAAATCCCGAGCCTCGCGGCTAGTCGAAATATCTTTTCCGACAACCCTTGTAACACTTGTGATCTCACTGACCCTTGCTTTTGAATGCATGTCACTGCAGTCAAATTGTCCATTCTGAATGCTAGGGACTTCCCCCGCTTGGCTTGGGCCGTGCTCCTGTAAGAAGAATAGTGGGACTAGCAACTCCTTGGCATTGATATGAAGGTGATTTGATGTTGACCAACGACCCTGGCTCTGGTGACCTAAGTTCGATTGGTAACCCCATCCCAGGGTTCCTGACGCGTCTGTACCTACCCAAACTGTCGGAGGTGGTGCTGTCCAAGTCAAGGATGAGTGAATAACTTCTGGCTTTGTCCAAGCCGCTAGGAGGTTGTGGATTAAGGTTGGAATTGTCCTCAGTGTTTCCGCCGGTAAAAGTGGAAAACACCTGTTTCCTTCCAAGATAATTCTTTTGACCTTCAGGCGACCTAACGGTACCGTCAGTTGTATCCAGTTGAGTGAGCCTATTAGAGATACCCAAATCTTTCTCGTTGTCGTCCGGGAGTGTAGGAATCGGAAGAGTTTCTTGCGAAACCTCTGGCGATTGTCTACACTCTGACCCAGAGTTAGTAATTCGGTATCCCAAATAAGGCCCACCCATTGGATTTGTTTGGTGGGAATGAGAGATGACTTTGCAAAGTTTACTCTGAACCCTAAGGCTTTTACATGATCTAATACTAGTTGAACATGGTGAAGGCATATTATCTTGGATTGGGCTACTACTAGTCAATCGTCTAGGTACCATAAAATCATAATTCCCTGTTTGAGCAATGGTAGCAATGCCTGTCGTACTAATTTTGTGAAAACTCTGGGTGCTAGATTTAACCCAAAGGGCGTTCTTTGGAAGACAAACGTCTGATCTCCGTTGCGTAAGGCTAGGAACCTTTGAAAGCGTTTGTTGATGGGGACATGCCAATAGGCGTCTTTTAGATCTATCGAGCACATCCAGCCTTGTGGCGGGAGTGACAACCTGATCTGATTCACCGTCAGCATCCTGAATGACTGATTGTGAATGTGGGTGTTGAGATATGAGAGGTCGATCACTGGCCTCATCTGAACACTGTCCCTTTTTGGTACCAAAAACAACCGGGATATGAATACTGGCATTTATCAGCTCAAAATAATGTTAAAAGTATGGAAACTATAAAAGTGAAGCAAACTTTGATATATGAGGAAATAATTAATGTGCAAGTAGAACTGCAGAATGAATATAATACTTGGAAGAAATTCAAAATGACAAGTAGAACTGCAGAAAATAAAGTAATTTAAGAAACTTAAATTAATAATATCTTAAAAGAGAAAAGCTCAGATTACGATTAAGAGTTCAACATGTACAGTAAACTTCCGTTAATCCGAAGGGCAGCGGACCGGCTCTCGTTCGGATTAGTGGATTTTTCGGATTATCGGACTTTACCCCTATGAACCTGTGTATGACGAAAACATTGAGACATTAGGCCACCCAAATGACACAATGGTGCACACACACATATCATATGTTCATGAAATCACTTCAAAAGTTTACCATTGTCATTGTAGCCTATTAACTACTTCAAAACATTCAGATTAATGGTCAAAGGAATCTGCTGATATAAACGTCTTCTTCTTCTTCCGTCTACTAGCAAGTTTGTCTTGCTCTTGAAGATCAGATGTGGTTCGGGAAGTAATGCCTTAACAACGGCACTTCCCTGAGAGGTTCTTGTAATTTTCCTTTTGTGAATTTCCTTTTGTGACGTGCTCTGTTATATTATATTGTATTGAAAGCACCCTTGTCTTGTTGTCTTGAAAGCACCCTAGGGATGCTCCGATCACTGAACTATAAATAGTAGCGTATCGGAACATCCAAAGGTGCGTTTTCAAGCTCAAGACTAATACGTCCAAAGGTGCGTTTTCAAGCTCAAGACTGAATGCGCTTGCAGAAAATGCGGTGCAAGCCAGTAGCGCATCGGAGCGTCCCAAGGATGCGTTCAAGAGCAAAACAAACTCTCTAGCAGACGATGTGGAAGAAGAAGAAGATGAAGGTGTTTACGATTATATCAGTAGCTTCCTTTGACCATTAATCTGAATGTTTTGAAGTAGATAATAGGCTACAATGACAATGGTAAACTTTTAAAGTGAATTCATGAACATATGATATGTGTGTGCTCCATTATGTGTCATTTGAGTGGCCTAATGCCTCAAAAAGGGGACTTTGGGACTTCTTGAAAGGTGCGTTTTCAAGCTCAAGACTGAATGCGCTTGCAGAAAATGCGGTGCAAGCCAGTAGCGCATCGGAGCGTCCCAAGGATGCGTTCAAGAGCAAAACAAACTCTCTAGCAGACGATGTGGAAGAAGAAGAAGATGAAGGTGTTTACGATTATATCAGTAGCTTCCTTTGACCATTAATCTGAATGTTTTGAAGTAGATAATAGGCTACAATGACAATGGTAAACTTTTAAAGTGAATTCATGAACATATGATATGTGTGTGCTCCATTATGTGTCATTTGAGTGGCCTAATGCCTCAAAAAGGGGACTTTGGGACTTCTTGAAAGGTGCGTTTTCAAGCTCAAGACTGAATGCGCTTGCAGAAAATGCGGTGCAAGCCAGTAGCGCATCGGAGCGTCCCAAGGATGCGTTCAAGAGCAAAACAAACTCTCTAGCAGACGATGTGGAAGAAGAAGAAGAAGACGAAGGTGTTTACGATTATATCAGTAGCTTCCTTTGACCATTAATCTGAATGTTTTGAAGTAGATAATAGGCTACAATGACAATGGTAAACTTTTAAAGTGAATTCATGAACATATGATATGTGTGTGCTCCATTATGTGTCATTTGAGTGGCCTAATGCCTCAAAAAGGGGACTTTGGGACTTCTTGAAATTCGGACCATCGGGTGAATTCGGATTTGGCCTCAAATTGAAAAATTCGGACTATTGGGAGATTCGAATCATCGGTCGTCGGATTAACGGACTTTTACTGTAGTATGAGAGCACATAAAGATGATTAATAATACTGATAGGTAAAGTATTAAATTCAAAGGAAGACAAGAAGAGCTGAATATAATTATCCAGACCTACAAGTCGAAGAGCTGCAATGGAAATTCTAAAAGATAAATAACTGTACTAGGGTATAGTAATAACAACTTAGCCTACTACTGTACGACGAAAAAACAAAACAATATATAATTCTAAGAATGGCGAAGCGGTATCAATATACTTTCGGTGTGGTCAGGCGAGGACGGTGGCCTTCTGAAACATACAGGGCGATTACTCAAGTCATGTTTGGACCTAACTCGAATAATATGTAACAAAGACTCCCTAGAAAGGAGAAAGCCAGGCAAACTCCGAGACGCCCAGAGCAGGGGGGCACACGTCCTACTCGCCTGAAGCACAACCGTAAAGAGGCAGATAAACACGCTAGAGAATCTGGCATCAAGTGCAATGCAAGCATTATGACAACACAGCAAGAGGGCTGATGCACCGGAAGATTTGAAATGATAAATTCTTATTTTAAATTTTATTTCTAGTGGTATCCATTTTTCCAATGATGAGCCCTTGGTAAGATTTAATGGGTATTAACCAAGGATTGTTTTTATGCTATATACGCAACGGTTGTGATAAGAACTCCGGGTATTACCGAACGGGTCCCGGAATCTCGACCTATATATAGTATAGGCTCTTCGTCATTGATGGAGAGAACCAATACTAAATACAGTAGATAGATAGGGAGTGAATTTGGGAATCGGTAATGAGTAGCCTATTCGCGGATTCAGTTTTTCGCGGAATTTTCAGGAATGTAACCCCCACGAATATTGAGGGATCCCTGTATCCACTGCTCATCACACCCCTTCCATTTTTTCCACTTTTCTTCTTTCAAGTACTTCCACAACTTCATTCGCTCTGCCATTCATACTTCCAACTTTCACACTGGCAAGCCTAAACGTGCGGTAGGCTGTAGCCCGTCTCCCGTGCGATTTTGGGTCATCAGACTTTCTTTGTTTTACTGATCTTGTGTTGGTCATATTCGGTTGGTTAACTGGCAAAGAAAATTACCATTCCCTGGACTCCGGCTACAGACTGGCCCAGAGGTTTTCCCCAACATCTCCCAAGGGTTACAAGGGGTATGATCCAGTGGCCCCATTGCACCCCACCAGAACAAGCCGCAGGGACGTAACCCGTGCGTGTACATGGCACTACGGCTGGCCTAGTATTACAGTTTCTTACAGTAGATCCTCTGGAAAAAGGCAAACTAGGCCTGTGTATCCAGCTCAGTGCCAGTACTTGCACTTCTGCGGTCATTCACGGTGTTGGCGGCGGCGGCAGCAGACGCAAAATTTGTACTGTTCTGTATTTTTGCTTTGTAATCAAACTTCAAATCTTGTCTTCGCCATGCTTTATCAAGATTACTTTCAAGCTTCCTTACTGATTCGGAATCGACTACATACTGGGGCAGTGCGTTCCACTCATTTACCACTCTATCACAAAATGAGTTCTTTGCCTTTTCAAGCCTATTTCTTTCCTTGTAAATTTTCTTAGAGTGTCCTCTCGTTGTTGTTGTTGTTGTTCCCAAGCTGCCTGGCCGAACAGCCCCAAGGCCCCGAGCAAGGCCAAGGCCATAACCGTGCGCCCCCACAGAACCCTCCCTGCCGACCACAATAGAGCCTGGGTGACCGAAGCCACTCCATTGCGGGGAGCTGAGGAGGGTGCAGAAACGCCCGGGAAACCAAAGCCCCACCCAGGGCCCTGTGCCCCTCAGCAATTATGGAGAGAAAGTTGAGGGGCAAAGGAAAAATGTGACGCTTTGGCTTCCAATCTTGGTAGATTGGGAGGTCAATCCACGGAAGAGACGCCGTCACTTGAGATCTAGAAAATATATAAGTAAAAGGAACAGTCAGAGTAAGCTATGGGTATGGCAGAGATCGCTCAGTTCTCACTCGGATAGACAAGCCCATCACCACATGACTAGAACCCAATCCTCTCAGCATCAGCTAGGAAAGGCCCTAGAAAGCCGCCTTTGGTGGGGGGATAGCTCCCCTATTTCAACCCCTTTCGGGGTTGGGCACCCGCCCTTTCGGGGTTAGGCACCCGCCCTCCTCTCGTTCTTGTTCCCTCCCGCATCAAGAAGATACCTTCACACACATCCTCATCATACTTTCCTGACACTATCTTAAAAGTCTCTTATCATATCCCCTCTCTTTCTCCTATATGCCAGTGTCGGAAGTCCCAGTGTCCTCACCTCTGCTCATAGCCTGCGTTCTTCAACGTTGGTACCAGCTTGCTAGCTCTCCTCTGCACTTTCTCCACTGCTTCTATATCCTTTACCATATATGGAGCCCACACCTGGTTCGCATATTCCAGGTGCGGCCTAACCAGCGCTGTGTAGAGATTCCTGAAGATTTCTTCATCCATTGACACAAATGTCCTCCTTATCAGTCCTACATTTCTGTTGGCTTTATTTATCTTTTCTGCTAAATGTTCTGAGAAATTTAACTTGTGTATCACTACGCCTATATCCTTTTCTGCATTCACTTCCTCCATCGCTTCATACATACTGTATCCTACCTTGTCTGTCTTGCTTGTCCCAATCCGCATGTACTGTACTTGCATTTTTTCGGATGAAAAGGCATTAACCAATGTTCAGACCATCCCTTCATGCCCTCCACATCTTCCTTACTCCTCGCTCTTCTATACAGCTTGGTAGTCATCCGCATAAAGGTATATCTCACTTCCATTAGTTATAACTTCAGGTAAGTCGTTGATAAACATAACGAACAGTAGTAGTCCCAACATAGATCCCTGAGGTACCCCACTTGTAACTTCCCTCCACCCCGAGCCTATTCCATTCACCAGTACCCTCTGTCTCCGATCTTTCAGGAAGGCATCTATCCATTTCACACATTTCTCTCCTATACTATAGCTTCTAACTTCCTCTATTAGCCTTTTATGTGGGACCTTATCGAAGGCCTTCATAAAATCGCAATATACCATGTCTATAACATCCCCATCCTCCAGAATTTGCATCCAATCATCTACCACCTTAATTAGCTGTAGTACCGTCGACCTCCCCGGCAAGAATCCAAACTGTCTCCCACTGAAAATTTGGTTTGATTTCATATGTTCCATTATTCCTTCTCTAATTACAGTTTTCATTAGTTTACACACAACACTTGTCAAACTGACTGGTCTATAGTTTCCTGGGTCATTTCTCTTTCCCTTCTTAAAAATAGCTGTTATGTTTGCCTCTCTCCAGTCCGTCGGGATTTGTCCTGTATTAAAAGATACCTCAAACAAAAAATTTAATGGCTCTACTAATATCTCACCTCCTTCCTTTATGATTCTTGGATGTATCCCATCAGGTCCCGGGGACTTACTTCTGTTCATTTTTCCTATAGCACTCCTTATTCTAGCATGGGAAAACTCTATTAGTTCTAGTGCTGGTGCTTGTTTGATGGGAATAGTAGGCTCTGCATCATCCGACTCCACTGTAAGTACCTCCCCAAAGTATTTCCCCAGCACCTCTGCTTTCTCCTTATCAGTTTCTGCTCTATTCATATCATCCAAGTCTCCTATCAGTTCTGGGATACCTACTCTTCTTGTTAACTTTTTTTTAATATACTTCCAGAATATTTTTGGATTATCCTTCACGTTTCTTGCTATCTCTTTCCCTCTCCATCACCCCCCTCCTTGTCTCCCACCTTATTTTATTGTTTATTTGTCTGCGTTCCAAATCCACTTCTTTAGTTTCTATACTAGACTCATTGTTCTTTTTTAACAATTTTAGCATTTCCCACAAACGTTTCTTTCTTCTTATCAATGTCCAAAGCTTTCTTTTCATTGGCAATTCTGGGTTTGTTCTTTTCCTCAATTTTGTTTTATCCTTATATTCTCTTACTGGTACACATTTGGATATAGCATTCTCCAGTTTGACTCTAATCTTCCTCCACATTCCTTCAGCGTCTTCACCGTTCAAGTACTCCCCCCAGTCAATGTCCAAACACCTTCTCAGCAGCTCATAATCTGCTCTATCATACATGTATATTTTTGTTTTGCTTCTATTATCCCTCTCTGTTTTAATATTGCAACTAAAACTTATACAGGCATGGTCACTACGACCTATAGGGCTATCCACATTGACATCTTCCACTATATCCTCCTCATTACTAAATATCAAATCAAGTACACTCCCCTGCGTCCCATCTCTGTAATATGTTGCGTTAAAAAGCAATCTCTCACTTTCTCTATGAACTTGTATTCCAGGCTACATTGTCCCGCTGGAGTACAGTAAAAGTCTGTTAATCCGACGACCGATGATTCGAATCTCCCAATAGTCCGAATTTTTCAATTTGAGGCCAAATCCGAATTCACCCGATGGTCCGAATTTCAAGAAGTCCCAAAGTCCCCTTTTTGAGGCATTAGTCCACTCAAATGACACATAATGGAGCACACACATATCATATGTTCATGAATTCACTTTAAAAGTTTACCATTGTCATTGTAGCCTATTACCTACTTCAAAACATTCAGATTAATGGTCAAAGGAAGCTACTGATATAAACGTAAACACCTTCTTCTTCTTCTTCGTCTCCTAGAGAGTTTGTTTTGCTCTTGAACGCATCCTTGGGACGCTCCGATGCGCTACTGGCTTGCACCGCATTTTCTGCAAGCGCATTCAGTCTTGAGCTTGAAAACGCACCTTTGGACGTTCCGATACGCTACTATTTATAGTTCAGTGATCGGAGCGTCCCAAGGGTGCTTTCAAGACAACAAGACAAGGGTGCTTTCAATACAATATAATATAACAGAGTATGCACAAAAGGAAAATCACAAAAGGAAAATTACAAGAACCTCTCAGGGAAGTGCCGTTGTTAAGGCATTACTTCCCGAACCACATCTGATCTGATCTTCAAGAGCAAGACAAACTCGCTAGTAGACGGAAGAAGAAGACGACGATGCGGACATATGGTGTTTACGTTTATATCAGCAGATTCCTTTGACCATTAATCTGAATGTTTTGAAGTAGGTAATAGGCTACAATGACAATGGTAAACTTTTGAAGTGATTTCATGAACATATGATATGTGTGTGTGCACCATTGTGTCATTTGGGTGGCCTAATGCCTCAATGTTTTCGTCATACACAGGTTCATAGGGGTAAAGTCCGATAATCCGAAAAATCCACTAATCCGAACGAGGGCCGGTCCGCTGCCCTTCGGATTAACGGAAGTTTACTGTAGTATAATTTGCCCAGTTGATCCTTGGCAAATTGAAATCTCCAATCAATATCTTATATTTGTTCTCTCTTATTATCTATTTCCTCCATTGCTTTCAGTAGGTTATCATCCTCTTCCCTACTATTATTTGGGCTTCTATATATAGAGGCAATTAGAATTGACCCTCTTGCACATTTTACTTCAACTAGCAGGGGTACCCGGCATTGCCCGGGTTTAAATTCTACCATTTATTTATGAACACATGAAACATCTACCACCGCTACTACAGTACTACCATAATCACCATCATCAATCACTACTACCACAATCATCACAATACTACTACAGTACTACCATATAATCACCGGCCTCGACCTCCCTGTGCCTCATTAAACCTGACCCAGGTCAATTGACGCCCACATGCAAAGTTTCAGCTCCCCAGGTCCAAAACTGCGGCCGCCTATTAAGAACACACAGACAGACAAACAGACACACGAACTGATTTAATAATATAGATATATATATATAGATATAGATAGATAGATAGATAGATAGAAGAAAGATACTGTACCACCATAATCACCATCACTACTACCACCACCACTACTACTACCATAATCACCATCATCAATCACTACTACCACAATCATCACAATACTACTACAGTAATAATAATAATAATAATAAGCATGTTACTTATTTCTCATAAGCGCCAATTTTTCCGAAGAATTCACTAGCGCTCGAAAAGAGAAAGAAAAAAGAACAAAAATCAATGCATCAAAAGAAGGCTCATACACAACACACATTTAACAATCACTAGCAGTGGCAAAATAGCCTAAACTCTATAGCCATCTGTCATGACACCTCTCTCAAGATCATAGCTTCTCTCAAAGAGAAAAGTCTTAAGTTGTCTCTTGAAGCATTCAACAGAACTCAGTTGTCTCATGGACAGCGGCAACCTGTTATACAACCTCGGAGCCATGTAGGAGAATGACCTCTCAAAGAAAGAAGACTGCTGGAAAGCCCTTGGTTCATCAAGACGAAAAGGGTCATTGTCATGACGCACAACTACACCATGGTGTGCCGGTGGGCGCCTGAGCAGCTCCGCAAGGTACCTAGGCTCACCAAATTTGAGAACCTTAAAAGTCACCAAACACAACTTAAATTCTATTCTTGCTCTTACTGGCAGCCAGTGCAGTTCTATGTGAAGAGATGTAGTAGGAGTTCTAGGTGGAACACCAAAAATTAGTCTTGCGGCCCTGTTAAGAACAGACTGAACTTTCTTCAAAATATAATTTGGAAGACCCACCAACAGGGCATTGCAATAATCAACACGAGAGAAGACCAATGAGTGAACCAACGTCAGGAGGCAACGTCTGGTTATAAACGGCTTCACCAAATAGAGATTTCTGATGTGCAAGTAACAACTTTTAACTATCTGGTTTACATGCTCTTTGAAATCTAATCGGGAGTTCACATATACACCCAGATTTCGAACAGAGTTGGCCAGTCGCAGCTGAGATCCACCCACATTGATGGAGAGGGCACCTACCATATCATCAGCTCTTCTATTTCCTCGGATGATGAGAATATCAGTTTTACCATCATTTAGTTTAAGTTTTCTCGCTCTCATCCACTTCTGATATCAGACATCAACAATTCCATCTTACTCCGTATATCAACTATATTTGTGATTCTCACATAAATCTGGGTGTCATCTGCATACAAGTGAAAGGTGACATTATGTGCACGAAGCAGAAGAGACAAACTGCTAATATAAATTATAAATAGGATAGGACCCAAAACTGATCCCTGCGGAACACCATACTGCAGGGGTGTCGAGTCCGAGACCACTTGATTTACCATCACACTCTGGGATCTACCTGACAAGTACGACCCAAGAAGCAAGAGAGCGGAGTCACGCACACCACAATCATAAAGATCACTCCATAACAACTCGTGATCCACTGTGTCAAAAGCCGCAGAGAGAGATCAAGCAAGACCAATAGTGAGGCCACACCATTGCAAATGTTCTCAACTAGATCATTATGTACTCTAATCAATGCTGTTTCAGTTGAATGATGCTGTCGGTAAGCAGACTGAAAAATTGGGATAGTTTCATTCTGCTGAAGTAGTGGTTGTAATTGGTCAAGTATTGCACGCTCTAATATCTTTGATATGCAGGACAGGTTGGAGACAGGACGATAGTTCAACATGTTCTCAACATCAAGTCCAGGTTTCTTTAGAGTAGGTCGGAGTAGTGCATGCTTTTCAGAATGTGGGAAGCTACCTTCAGAGAAGCACTTATTAATTATTTTGGAAATAAACTCAACTGTGTGATCATAGACTCTTGGTAGCTTGGAAACATTTATGGGATCCAACGGGCAAAATTTTTTATTGAGGTTTCTTATGTAGGACGAGATCATGTCCACCTCTACTGAGTGAAAGGATGAGAGGACATTATTAGGAATGTGTCGGGGTTGGAGTACAACTGAAAGTTCTTCACCAACAGAAGCATCATCCAATTCCTGTCTTATGCGAGTTATCTTGCCAGCAAAAAATGCCACAAAGTTGGCAGCCAACTCGGCATCAGGTACAGAAGGTCTTAAGCTGACTCTTGTTTTTCCAAGTAAACTGTTTACAATTGAAGCCAACCTCCTCTGGTCGTTACCACACGAGTCAACTTTTCCCTGATAATACACTTTCTTTTCATCTTTGATTTTGTAGACCACAGCTCTTCTGGCTGACAGGTATTGCAACCATGTAGAGTCTGTTTTATTTTTCCGCCATTCACGTTCAGCTCTTCTACGCGCTCTTCTAAGAAATTTAACTCGAGTGCTATACCAGGGCGAATCATCTCGTACTATGATTTTCTTCTCTACTTCTGGACAGTGATGATCGAACACTAATTTAAGTGCATTTCCATGTACCTCCACCAGCTCATCTGAAGTAAGGTTGGAAGTATCAATACTTCCCAAGTACTGTTTTACTTCACTGCTAGCCAAATTTAGGTCTGCATTTTTATAATTTCTAAATCTGATTACTTTTTCATGTGTGAGTGGCTTAGGGAAATCAAAGCTGAAAGTAATCAAAGCATGATCAGAGGTATTAGGGTCAGCATTCTCAACATCAACATCCAGAACACCACCACAACCCACAGGAGAGAAAACCAAGTCAAGGGTGTGTCCTAAGATATGAGTTGGGTGGGACACATGGTTTACAAAATTGTTCTGATCAGTCAACTCAAGGAACTCAGGAGAGAATGGCTTCAGATGAGGGCTGTCAACCCAGTAATTAAAATCTCCACACATCAAAAGTCTTCCAGTTTTAGCAGAAAATTCCTCGAGAAACTGCCCAAACTCTTCCATAAAACCCCTATCTGTGCCACGATGGCCAGGCCTATAGACAACTGCCATTCTTAGAATTTGTTGATGGAGTTTTATTTCCACTTCCAACAGTTCATAATAAAGAGGGGCTGGGTTATGGCTTATTTGCAAGATATTCACCAGAGATGTGGAGTAGACAACTGCCACTCCACCACCCGGATGATCTCCCCTAGGCCTAGGAACATTTATTATGGAATGGGTTTTAGGCAATGCCGCCTGGATAATATTCAGATCTGACTCGAACAACCAGGTCTCAGTGAGACATAATACATCAAGGTTACGTTCATCCAAGATCTCGCAAATATGATCCATTTTGTTACGCAAGGAACGAACATTCAACAGACCCAGTTTCAACCGGCTCCCATGTGCATTTTTCAGTTTTTTGAACCTACAAAATCGGTGTTCTCAATA
This sequence comes from Paralithodes platypus, assembly GCA_032716605.1. NCBI lineage: Eukaryota > Metazoa > Arthropoda > Malacostraca > Decapoda > Lithodidae > Paralithodes > Paralithodes platypus. The sequence goes on along the minus strand of CM064508.1, from coordinate 52,698,673 downwards.
ACTTTATTTCTCTGAGCTGTCATTAAAGGACAATTTCTACTTGAGGCGAAATGATTTGGCGGCTCCGTAACTGATGTGGAGCTCATACAATTTATACATTTGGGGGAAGTCTTGTTGGTGCAGTCTTTTGAGTTATGAGTACCAGCACAGAAGTTGCATTTTGGATCCTCATTTTTCCGATAACACCTGTCACTGGTATGACCAAAGCCCTGGCAATGGTAACATTGTGTTACCCAGAAGCGATCGTATGCACGACATCTCACAAGTCCAACATACACAGAATTGCCATCATCCACAATGGAAGAGCGTATTTCAGGTGACATTTTTACTACCGCAATCTTAGTGTGTGCATCACTCTTTTGCTTAGTGAATAGCAAATTCATAGCTAAGCCATCGTCGACCAGGGACTTTATTCTTGGGTTCTTGTTGAGGATGCTGGGAATGATCTCATTATCCTCAGCGTCATTAGCAATGCCTACCAGAGTAATTTTTGGCATCATCTTCTTTGGTTCGGAGACACTGAAGGCACTGTCCACCCCCAAATACTGATTGGCCCTTCCTGCATCTTCTTTGGCTTTCTTGGATGGAAGTCGTACCACCAGTACACCTGACTCAGTTCTAGTTAACTTGTTAACCGGAACCGAAGCCAAAGCAGTCTCGATTGCCTTTGTATCTGGTGGGCTTACTGGCTCGGAGGATCGGTCTTTTGGCTTCACTACCAGGACCTGATGGTCCCAGACAGTTTTTTTCTTTCCACCATCTACCACCTCAGTGGTGCGTTTGGTCGGCTCCTTTTGGTCTCCGCTGTTTCCCTCACTACCTTTTCCTTGCTCTTCAAAACCTGCACTACATTCTTCAAAACTCTCTTTCTTTTTCTCTCTTCCACCTGCTCCTTCATGATTTCTTCCAATGCATCCACCTTAGCATTCCCCACCCTTGTCCACTCATCTTTCTCCTCACTTATTACTCCCTTTACTTTCTCACTTAAATGGCCCTCATACTCCTTTAGCTGCTCCTTGAGTGCCATGTTCTCTGCCTCCAGCTCATCTACTTTCCTTATCACTGCATCTAGGTTAGCAATTAATGGCCCATCTGCAGTTGCTACTGAACTGGCTCCACATATTTCTGTCAGTGACTCCACCTTCACACCTATATCTCTCCCCCAATTCTCCATAACTCCCTTCCATCTTAACAGACCCATCATCTGTCTCTTCACTACAGTCAATTGATCCTCCACTTCACCACCCTCTGCCAGAAATCCCTCAAACTCATAGCTCTCTTCATCTCCCAATAAACTCTGCCCTCCGTTTGCCTTGGCCGGCCATTGTTATTTATGTAGCCTACAATTAAAATATACAAAACACTTAATAAAATTTAGAGTAAAATTAAACTACTACCTGGGATAAACCCAGGTAGCGCCGCCCCCGTTTGTGTTACCCTATCTTGAAAAAAGAATAAATGGAAAAAAATAGGGGTGTTTGCGAGGTCACCACGAGCAGGTGGGGTACGACTTGATTACCTTCCAAAGAAGGTAACCCAACCGAGGTGTCGCAAGTACTAGGCAAAGATGAAATGTGAAAACTTTAACCGTGTTTTGGGCCTTCAGCAGTAGCAGATACGTCACTCGGAAAACTAAACCTCATTGGTTACGATACTGCCACTGCGCAAAGCTACTACCATAATCACCGGCCTCGACCTCCCTGTGCCTCATTAAACGGCGACCTCGAATTCGGCCGCTAAATGACCTCCGATTTTGGATCTGACCTCATCCGTATCCCCATTTTGGGGGGCTGCGAACAACTTTCGTTCCATACACCTTTTCGATCGGAGGCCGCCTCCTGCCCCAAACGGCCATTTTTTCATTTTTTTTTTCAATTTCGGCCTCGAAACGACCTCCGATCGTGGCCTCGCCTCCTCTATGACCCAGGTCAATTGACACCCACATGCAAAGTTTCAGCTCCCCAGGTCCAAAACTGCGGCCGCCTATTAAGAACACACAGACAAACAGACACACAAACTGATTTAATAATATAGATACACAAATACTCACAATACTGCTGTCTCAAATCCACCTCAATTACCTTGAGCTCTTTTCTTACATAAATAAACAGTCCTCTTCCAACCTCTGCTCTAATAGCATTCCTCTCATACAACTCAAAACCCTCCAAACTATACTCCACCAGTTCCCTTTCAATTCTAGCATTTTTTGGTCGTCTTACTTCCTGTAAGGCTATGACATCAGGTTTTTCCTCTGCAACCTACATATCAGTTCTCTTTTCTTGTCCTGGGTAAACACATCAACATTACTAACCATAATCCTTAATCTTGCTACCATTCCTTCAGCAACTACATCATCCCGCTCCTCCTGTCCGTACCCTACTCCCCCCCTAGCACTACTAGGTCTGCAGCTTCGTCTCCTGTCTCTCCCCGAGACACCTCCACCCTGCTCTCCCCCTCCGCCACAACTCCTATCACATTCTCTTCCCTCCCTGATCTTCTCTCTTCTATTCGTATAAACCACTTCTTCAATTTCCCGTCCCTCACTCTCCAGAAAAACTTCCTCTTATCCTCCTCACCCAACTTTCCATTATCCTCATCAGCCTTTTCCTTACAGTACACTTAATTATTATGTTCCTTCCAACAACCAACTATACTCCTAAAATCGATCAATGAAATTTACAAACACATGTGGCAGTCCGTGGATTCGAACCCAGGATGCTCACACCGAAAATCAACACCTTATGCATCGCACCACGAAGACAGTTAAAGAATGGTGGACACTGCCTACGATTTATTATGCAACTTCGAATCCTGCATATCAATCTAAGCATGTACACACATCCCAACTGCAACTCACGTAGGCTATGCATATGTGAATGGAAAGAGCAATTAATGGGGCCTTAACCACTAGGGAAGTCCTCTCGATAAATTACCCCTGAACCAATATAAATTATTATGTTCCTTCCAACAACCAACTATACTCCTAAAATCGATCAATGAAATTTACAAACACATGTGGCAGTCCGTGGATTCGAACCCAGGATGCTCACACCGAAAATCAACACCTTATGCATCGCACCACGAAGACAGTTAAAGAATGGTGGACACTGCCTACGATTTATTATGCAACTTCGAATCCTGCATATCAATCTAAGCATGTACACACATCCCAACTGCAACTCACATAGGCTATGCTTATGTGAATGGAAAGAGCAATTAATGGGGCCTTAACCACTAGGGAAGTCCTCTCGATAAATTACCCCTGAACCAATATCAATTATTATGTTCCTTCCAACAACCAACTATACTCCTAAAATCGATCAATGAAATTTACAAACACATGTGGCAGTCCGTGGATCCGAACCCAGGATGCTCACACCGAAAATCAACACCTTATGCATCGCACCACGAAGACAGTTAAAGAATGGTGGACACTGCCTACGATTTATTATGCAACTTCGAATCCTGCATATCAATCTAAGCATGTACACACATCCCAACTGCAACTCATGTAGGCTATGCATATGTGAATGGAAAGAGCAATTAATGGGGCCTTAACCACTAGGGAAGTCCTCTCGATAAATTACCCCTGAACCAATATCAATTATTATGTTCCTTCCAACAACCATCTATACTCCTAAAATCGATCAATGAAATTTACAAACACATGTGGCAGTCCGTGGATTCGAACCCAGGATGCTCACACCGAAAATCAACGCCTTATGCATCGCACCACGAAGACAGTTAAAGAATGGTGGACACTGCCTATGATTTATTATGCAACTTCGAATCCTGCATATCAATCTAAGCATGTACACACATCCCAACTGCAACTCACGTAGGCTATGCATTATGTGAATGGAAAGAGCAATTAATGGGGCCTTAACCACTAGGGAAGTCCTCTCGATAAATTACCCCTGAACCAATATCAATTATTATGTTCCTTCCAACAACCATCTATACTCCTAAAATCGATCAATGAAATTTACAAACACATGTGGCAGTCCGTGGATTCGAACCCAGGATGCTCACACCGAAAATCAACACCTTATGCATCGCACCACGAAGACAGTTAAAGAATGGTGGACACTGCCTACGATTTATTATGCAACTTCGAATCCTGCATATCAATCTAAGCATGTACACACATCCCAACTGCAACTCACGTAGGCTATGCATATGTGAATGGAAAGAGCAATTAATGGGGCCTTAACCACTAGGGAAGTCCTCTCGATAAATAACCCCTGAACCAATGACAGGGCAGCCTCCTGGAGTGCTACCACCGGGTTTGGGCCCCTATGCTGTACTGTACTGTTAAATGGAGAGTGCCAGTCTGGAGAAACACTGTGCACTGTACCGTCTGGTTCCCTTCAGCCAGGTCGGTAGAGGAAATATAAGAATATGCTCCATGTGTCTACTGCTCATCGTAAGAAGCGAGTAAAAGGGAGATGACTTAAATCTGGGCCACCGTTTATCCTATTTGGTCCATTTCAGCCTCATGATAGCTACGGGACACCAGAGCGCCAAATCTAGTCTCTGGAATGGCTGCTCTTGCCCTGAAGGGCTGCCTTTGGGGCATCTGGGGTGGCTCCATGTTTCCATGGAATTGGAGACTTACTTTATAAGTAACTTCAACCCCTATTTCTCATTCTCTCTCTCTCTCTCTCTCTCTCTCTCTCTCTCTCTCTCTCTCTCTCTCTCTCTCTCTCTCTCTCTCTCTCTCTCTCTCTCTCTCTCTCTCTCTCTCTCTCTCTCTCTCTCTCTCTCTCTCTCTCCTCTCTCTCTCTCTCTCTCTCTCTCTCTCTCTCTCTCTCTCTCTCTCTCTCTCTCTCTCTCTCTTCTCTCTCTCTCTCTCTCTCTCTCTCTCTCTCTCTCTCTCTCTCTCTCTCTCTCTCTCTCTCTCTCTCTCTCTCTCTCTCTCTCTCTCTCTCTTTTTTTTTTATGGTATGTACAGTGGAGCCCCCATCCTAGCTGCTAATCGGTTCTGCAGAAATAGAGCTAGGATTGAAACAGCCAAGATCGGGGCACTGTTCTTATGGGGAAAATTCAATCGGTTCCGTGCTCATGCCAAAATTTGCGTCTTTTTCTATTTTTTGCCTATGAAAACATATTTTATTGTACACAATTAAATTTTATGCATTATACTGTATCATATAATACACCATAGAATAAGTTTTTAATAACTAGAAAAAAAAGGCCCAATATCTAAACAATTACCGCACTTTTTCCCAGGGTTAGGCTATGAAAACATGTTTTTTGTCTAGGCTACATCAATTATCCTAGCCTAAATCTTATGCATTGTAAATAATAATGTAGACATGGCTAAATGACAGTCCTAACCATAAATACTGTAGATTAGGGCATTGTTTCTATCATGCGAAAATTTTTAGGCCTAGGTTCTAAATTCGTCCAAGTACCCATTTCGCCCCAAATACATCCAATAAATACATATTATGAGGAAAAGACGTATAAATACGTATTATGAGAAGATTACTTACCACACAGATTTTATTATAAATCATTGTCATATTTAGCCTAGCCTAGGCTAACATCGTCTAGGCTAGGCATCAAAAACAAAATCAAAATACCAAAAAAAATACCTGAAAAACACATTGTTGCGTCTCCTGTATATTAACCGCTCTGTGTTTTGAGCATGAAATTCCTTCATTGCTACCACCAGGCCAACCATCCCTATCACTAGATGTACTAGAGGTTATAATAAACGCGAGAGATAAGGGGTTCAGGCACAAAAAAGCTTGCAAACGGTTGTTTTGTCAACACAGATACTAGCTAAACTGCAAGCGTCTGCTTAGTGATGACGTCATACAAAGATGGCGGCATCTTGTGCATTTGACGATCGGATCTCGGATTCACTCGGATTTCGTCTCTAAACGGCAAGCACCTAGCAGATTCTTTCGTTATGTTAACACAAAATTATTGGTTTTGTTTGTTTCCTAGTTTTATGTTGAGTTTTTCGTTATTTTTGCTATTTTTTCGGGTTTCGGCTGGGATTTTGATGCGAGAATTGAGGCTTTTGGCGCGAGAATTGAAATTGGGAATATTTGGTGTGTGGTGCGAGAATTGAATCAACGAAGACCGGTGTAGCGAAAATGGGGGCTCCACTGTATGTGCATGTGTAGATTGTATGTACAGTATATGTGTTTATATGTATACTGTATGTATGTGTGGGTGTATGTATTGAGGGGAGGGAGAGATGTGGATGGTTAGATTAATATAGATGGGTAAATAGATAGATGATAACAACAACAATAAAGGATATTGACAATTAATAATTTGCAGGTGGTGGTGAAGGAGGAATTTGAAGGCCCATCCTATTCCGAGGAGCTAGCCTGTGAACCAACCTCCCCGTCTCTGTCCCCTACATCCAGGCACCCCTCCACCACTTCTACCAGTACTCACCAGAACTCACATCCTCACAAAAAGGTACAGTACAGTGTTTTGCAAGGGTTCTATACTCTCTTCATTTTAAGTAGGCCAAACTTTTTTATTCTTTTGCAATTAATTTTTCAATATGTAGAAACATAAGAAGAAACTATATACTGTAACCATTGATCTGTGGATAGGTCAACCACTGAATCCAGCAAACCAACTTGATATCCCTCTCACTGTGGTATGCAGGCCAAGTTTTCACACCAACAAGGCAACCCCAATAATATTACTGGCTGGGCGATTCAGTGGATTTCAGTCCCTGTAATATTGTATATACTGTACTCAGGCACGTAATATTAGTGGCTGTATGTCTCGCACTAAAAATTGCTTCCGGGGTGACCAGAGTTACCAGATGCCACCAGGCTATCCCACCTGCACGAGCTGAGCAGAGCTCAGTACATGACGAGTTGTGCAAGTGAATGCATGCCTCTGCAATCACTGATAGCTTGACCCTGGAGTCTCTGGCAAAAACACCATCAATTCTTCTAGTCACAGTGAACCCTACAGGCCAGTTATGAACAAGGTTGTGGTGTCTACATACAGGCCAGAACATGAACTTTCTACCATAAATTTTTTCTTTTTCGAGAGCCTTTGTTTCACAGAGTTAGAGCGAGTTGATAAAATTAGCAATATGTGAAAATAGCTTGCTCACGGGGCACTTGGAAAAAACGCAATACACTTACACATTCTCGCGTGACTCTGAATGCTATGGGCTAGCTAGGAATGAGGTTTTGGTTACTACATATTGGCCAGAACACAAACTTTTGACCACATATTTTTTCTCATAACTCTTTGTTTCACAGAGTTAAAACTATTTGAAAAAACAAAAACAAATATGCACGGGTGATTAGGAACAAGGCGCCTTATAAGGGTTAACCCTTTACCAGGTGAGGAACCATATATGGAAACTTCAGCGGGCTCCACCCAAGGCCCCAGGTTGGGGCTTTGGTATCCCAGGCATTTCCGCACACTCCCCAGCTACCCGCCTTGGAGTGGCTTCGGTCACCCGAGCTTTATTAGTGGTAAGCAGGGAGGGTTTTGTGGGGACGCTCATTTATGGCCTTGGCCTTGCTCGGGACCTTGGGGATGTTCGGCAGATAGCCTGGGGAACAACAACAACAACAACAACAACAACAACAACAACTTCAGCGGGCGGCCAAAATGGCGCCCCTAAGCCAATCAAAGTGTGTCAGCCACCTCCTTAACAAATGGAGGAAAGTTGTTGAAAACTTAACATAGCATGCTTAACCTCTGAAGTGCGCATGGGGGTAATTAGACACCTCTCCCTGTGCGCATGTATTTGAGGTGTTTCCGTCACTAAAATATTCATTGTACCATTAATAGCATTAATACTTATCCATATGCGCCTATTATGGGTTGATTATAAAGGTATTAACCTGAAACAACAATAAAACGAGTGAAAACAGCGTTTGGATGGTCAAAATCGGAGATATAGCCCGCGAGTTGTATAATGTATGGGTGAGGCAAGCTGCTTTCCCGCCAATTTCCCCCAAGGCCACTGAGACACAGTCGATCGATACTCTCTCTCTCTCTCTTGCACTCGCTTGCCATCAGTGATGACAACACCCTGCTTGCAACTCGCTAATGTTAGCACAAAAATATACCTCAGAATAAGGGAATAACAGGGAAAATAGGTGATAACTGAAGGAGAGGAGGAAAGTGGGGAAGGAGGGGAGGTAGAGGACAGATTTTGCATGGCCCAGGGGCCAAAAAAAAATAAAAAAATACAAAAATAAAAATATATATATTTTTTTTTCGATGTCAAAAGTTGATTTTTTTTTTCACTCACTCTTAACCCTTAAAGAGCGGCGCGCAACATAAGTCGAGTTGAAAAAACTGGCAAAAAACGGGTGAAAAAAGGGTGGAAATCGAGTGAAAATGGGTGGGATAGTAATGATCCATACGTCCGACATCTGTGGCCTCCCGGCCCACACTAACTCCAGTTCCCCCACCGCGCGGGAGGATAACAGTGTAACCAATAGTTCTCTAAAAGTGAGCAAGGTAGCAAAATCAGCTAAACTTCCATCTTCGAGGTAACACTGTCAGTGCTCCACGAGTGCTACGTAGCTGTATGTGGCGTCATTGTGTAGCGATTTCCACCTAGTTTTCGGTGCAATACAGTTCCTTTCATACTGATGGTTGATATAGCAGTCAGAACGGCCCGGAAAGGCCCAAAACGGCCACAGAGCACCCGCTAGACAAGGGTTAAGAGTCTCCCCGCAGTCCGCCGGGGGAACTCTTAAGAGTCTCCCCGCAGTTCCCGGGTTAAGTGATTTCTATATACCGGTAAGGTGATATATGTAAAAATGGTGTGTTTTGAAAGGATAGAGGTGATACTGATTGCATCATGCGATGTAAGCACCAAGCAACCAGGGTGGGAGAATCCATAAAAGGCCCTTTCGTGCCTTTGTGCCCGGTATGTGAATAACCATAAAAGTCCCTTTTGGGCCTTTGGGCCTGTTAAAGGTATGATTTTTAGGAAAAGTAATGGTGATATATATTATAGTGATAATCAGTATATACTAATATGTTTAATTCATGTGATGTTTCATATATACATACGGGTTTAACCCCTTATTGGCGGGGCCCGACTTAAGGCGGTCTAGAGAACCAAGGACAATGTGGCGGGGACCGCCTTAAGTCGGTAGCAATTTTGAGCGCATAATTGGCTCTGAGAGAGAGTCCGAGCGGTGGGAGGAGCGTAGGTTGACTGACCGTTCGGCACGGCTCCCGCGCCAGCACTGGGCCCACCTCCACACACATCCACACCCACTACCTCGCTAGACAGGGAATTATGTAAGGAAATTACCGTATTTTAGAAATTTTTCCTTCGTGTTGCACGATCGTTGCAAGAGAACCAGTGGTCGTAGAAGGATGGTTCTGGTGTCATTGGAAAGCTCAATTATCGCCCTTTCACGGATACATATTGTATTACGCTCTGGCTCTTGTTTATGCATGAAAAAGAGCACAGAAATAAGCTCGTTTAGGGTAAAACTACCTGCTTGGCAGGTAGTAGAAGTTACCGACCTAGCCGCTCGTGGAGTGTTAATACATACAGGTTTAAAGACCGCAACCGTTACAGTGAATGTGGTTTCCATGGTACAATCACAGTACTGCACACAGTGCACAGCAATCATAACACAGTGGCTACAGTCTTTACTGTAGCACAGTACAACAAAGTCTTGCCACAACAATGCCCCATCATATTATCACTATGGCTGATGTTGGTATAGTGCTAACAGTGTCTCAGCAAAACTCAATAAAGTCCCCCTGAAGCACTTGCACCTGGAAAAATCGCAACACACCAGCCTTAACTGTGCTACAATAATAGACCGGGAGCTAGCTCGATTTATTTATGTGAGAGAGGTAAAAAGGTTTGACCCTTCCAAGGCAAGCCTATCTACCTGGTATGTATAGATCACCATTGCTGGCAGCTTTGCTCCTGTGCGTTTGACCCTGGGACCCTTTTCAAAAGTTGCAAAAATTGGTTTTATTTATGTGAGTGCCGAGACAGAAATTAACCATACAGGATTGTAGGTTGATGATGTGGGATCATAAATTCATCAATGCCAGCAACTTCAGACTGAACCCTTGTGAGGACAGTAACCGTTAAAGGGGTTCAAAAACCAAAATATTTATGCGAAGACCGACATACTGTACACACAGTTAAGTTTTTCTAGAAGCTGGAAGGGTCTACTATTTGAAAATCATGATGCCAGCAAGTTTTGACTGTGCCAAACCCTTGCCAGCAAGACCTTTTTAAAGGGATTCAAAAACCAATATATTCATGTGGAAACTGACATACACACAGTTAAGTTTTTCTAGAAGCTGGAAGGGTCTACTATTGGAAAATCATGATGCCAGCAAGTTTTGACTGTGCCAAACCCTTGCCAGCAAGACCCATTATTCTTTTAGATCAGTGGTTCCCAAACCCATGGTCGCGACCCAAATGAGGGTCGCAAGGGTGCTCCTGAGGGTCGCGGGATGGCTACAAAAAATAAATAAATAAATAAATAAAACAGAGAGAGAGAGAGAGAGAGAGAGAGAGAGAAATATTAGAAGTAAAACTAGTTCAAACATAATTATTAACATCATAATTGTGGAATATAAATCGTCATTCAAACTGGGACAGGAAAATAGTTGTGAATAATAAAGTACGATAAATGAAGGTAGAACAAAACATATACAAGTATGATCAGGTCCAATACTTGTACTGTACGGCGCCAAGGCGGCTGGAGCTTGACTTGATCTGTTTCTTCACTTCCGACATAGCTGTGTTGATGGACAGACGTGCATATCGCGTAAGTTTTATTTGCATGTTACTTTTTTTATTTACTGTGATTGTCAAGCGAATTCAGGAGTAGAATATTTAATAGTCTAATAGAGGAAACTGTATAAGCTTGGGAATTTTAACTCATAAAGGAAACTTGTTAAAGATAAGGTTATTGTTATGAGTTGACTGGTGTGATAAGGTTGGCAATTTATACTTGTGTGTTTTATGTCTGAAGTAATTAACATTGAGTATGTGGGTGAGCATTTATGAATAAGTAATTTAGAACAGTGTATGGTGCAGATATACAGTACAGTACAGTATTGACATTCGGTATTTTTCTTTGAAAGTATTCGAATACCGTATTTACATGTATTTGCATTCAAATTATTCTTATATCGGGGGAAATTACATCTACAATCAAATTCATGGATATAGATAACCTTCCTTTTCACTGCTAATTTCTGTTTGAAAGTACAGTATTGAGAGGTAAACTCGTGTATACAGTTTTCGAAGAATATTATTATTATTATTATTATTATTATTATTATTATTATTATCATTTAGTAGCAATAGTACTTATAGTTGTAATAATAATAATTTAAAAACAATATATAAACTGGTGATTTCTAATACCGGGTCATTGGCCTGTTTCCAATGTATTTCGAAAGAATAAGTAAATAGATTTAATAGATTATGTATGTTACTCCATGTTTGTAAACTATATACCAGAATATATATATATATATATATATATATATATATATATATATATATATATATATATATATATATATATATATATATATATATATATATATATATATATATGTACACTCGACCCTCCATTTAACGGACAAATGCGTGCAAGCACCTGTCCGTTCCTGCTAAATGTCCGTTGCTGCTAAATACTGTCCAGTCCGGATGTAATCCGGAAATTCCTTGAGAAAAATCTGGTGTTGAGTACAGGTGTCCGGATCGTGACATTTAACTGTTATGCATCCTTTTTTTTACTGTACCTGAAATAAATCCTGGTAATCCCTTGTGCTACACCTATTGATAATGCAAAACTATTGAACACACTTAAAAGTGTATATTATTTGGTCTCTATATAATCTGTGAATCATTTCCGATATGATAGAATTAAAGATTTTATTTTCCACCAACTCATAATCAGCAAAAACGACACAAATGTCAATTAAAAACATGTTATAATATTTCCCCATCATTTTGTGTATACCGTGGGAACAAAAAAAAACCAAAAATCTATCAAACGTAAATCTCCCGTCTGGGAAGCTCGGCGCCTAGACGGAGGGGAGGGTTGAAATATTTTGTTGACTATCTCATTTATTATTTATCTATGTGCTGGAAGGATATTATATTTTTCAATTCCATCATATTAGAAATGATTCAAAGATTACAAAAAGTCCAAATAAGACATATTTATGTTAATGTACAAGGGATTTAGGTAGGTGCATTAGAGAGATAAATAGATAGAGCAACGGACTTTGCTCCAACTTTTTTTCGAGCAACGGACTTTGTCCGTTACTGGGTCCATTGTCCGGCCTACATTTTTTGACCGTTATTGCCGATATCCGTTATATCGGAGTCCGTTAAATGGAGGTTAGAGTGTATATATATATATATATATATATATATATATATATATATATATATATATATCCACACGAAGTTCTACCCTTCATGCACTTTCCCCCAAGTTCACTGACTTGCTGCTTTTGACCCAGTTTCGGTCATCCATCCTCTCCACATGTGCAAGGCAACCATGCCTGTTGTTCGCACCTCATCACTAATTTACTCGTACTTTTGATACCTAACCGTCGCTTTTGGCATGGACATCATCATGAAAGGAGAAGTAGTATTCTTTTAGTGCATGATTAATTAAAATGAACAAGTAGAGCAGAATGGTAAGAATTATAGGCTTAGTTATGACAGTTGTCTAGCAGAGATTAGACCTATTACAATAGCTTTGTAAGCCTATACAATGACCCATTAACATTTTGGTTTTATCAATTTCAGATCACAATGGATTCCATTTGCCTATTCTGCAAGAAGAGTGAAGTGCAGATGACCAATTTAAAACCTATGCAAGAAAAACAATGGAACACCGCAAAGCAAGCATCCTTAAAACGGAAGTTACTAAAAAAGGACCAATACAATGATTCAACTATAGCTATACAGACGTCACTAACTCATGAGCAATATTGGTATCACTCAAAATGCCTAAGTAACTACTCCGCTGTGAAGAAGAAGGCGGAACCTGATCCACAATCACATGAAGTTGAACCACCTACCAAAGCAACTCGTTCACAATCAAGTTTTGGCCTTTCAACAAGTAGTAACTGGAGTTTTTGGTAACGAGTGTTTGTTCTGCCCATTTAAGAGGAGGAGAACTGGCAGCTCACGAACAACCACATACGAAACACCTCGGCCTATCTCCTGTAGGAACAGTGCAGCGGCAATTGTTGATGCAGCAAAGCAACAAGACAATGAAATTAGTCGTAAGATTCTTGCCATTCAGGGTGATTTATTGGCAAAGGAAGCGAAATGCCATGATTCCTGCAAACGGCAGTTCATCAGAGCTGGAACTGCCATGGCTAGTTCATCCACCAAAGACGAAGATGCATCAGAGACTTCAATAATTCGAAATAAACATGCCAAAGCTTTTGAGGAATTGTCTACATTTCTCAAAGATGAAATAATTCAGAAACACAAGCCCTTAATGGCATCAACAATCTTCAATCTATACCGAGAGGAGTATCTTGGTGTCGGTGGTACTTTGGACGAATTTAGTGACTACTCAGTTCAATCACTTCTGAATAAGTCTTACAGTCTTATAGTAGATCCTCTGGAAAAAGGCAAACTATGCCTGTGTATCCAGCTCAGTACCAGTACTTGCACTGCTGCGGTCGTTCACGGTGTTGGCGGCGGCGGTAGCAGACGCAAAATTTTTACTATTCTGTATTTTTGTTTTATAATCAAACTTCAAATCTTGTCTTCCCCATGCTTTATCAAGATTACTTTCAAACTCCCTTATTGATTCGGAATCGACTACATACTGGGGCAGTGCGTTCCACTCATTTACCACTCTATCACAAAATGAGTTCTTTGCCTTCTCAAGCCTATTTCTTTCTTTGTAAATTTTCTTAGAGTGTCCTCTCGTTCTTGTTCCCTCCCGCATCAAGAAGATACCTTCACACACATCCTCATCGTACTTTCCTGACACTATCTTAAAAGTCTCTATCATATCCCCTCTCTTTCTCCTATATGCCAGTGTCGGAAGCCCCAGTGTCCTCAACCTCTGCTCATAGCCCGCGTTCTTCAACGTTGGTACCAGCTTGCTAGCTCTCCTCTGCACTTTCTCCACTGCTTCTATATCCTTTACCATATATGGAGCCCACACCTGGTTCGCATATTCCAGGTGCGGCCTAACCAGCGCTGTATAGAGATTCCTGAAGATTTCTTCGTCAAGTGACACAAATGTCCTCCTTATCAGCCCTACAATTCTATTGGCTTTGTTTATCTTTTCCACTAAATGTTTTGAGAAATTTAACTTATTGTCTATCACTACTCCTATATCCTTTTCTGCACTCACTTCCTCCATCGCTTCATACATACTGTATCCTACCTTGTCTATCTTGCTGGTCCCAATCCGCATGTACTTACATTTTTTTGGATGAAAAGGCATTAACCAATGCTCAGACCATCCCTTCATGCCCTCCACATCTCCTTGAAGCAAACCCATATCTTCCTTACTCCTCACTCTTCTATACAGTTTAGTGTCATCCGCATACAGGTATACCTCACTTCCATTAGTTATAACTTCAGGCAAGTCGTTGATAAATATAACGAACAGCAGTGGTCCCAACACAGATCCCTGAGGTACCCCACTTGTAATTTCCCTCCACCCCGAGCCTATTCCATTCACCAGTACCCTCTGTCTCCGATCTTTCAGGAAGGCTTCTATCCATTTCACACATTTCTCCCCTATATTATAGCTTCTAACTTTCTCTATTAACCTTTTATGTGGGACCTTATCGAAGGCCTTCATAAAATCGCAATATACCACGTCTATTACATCACCATCTTCTAGAATTTGCATCCAATCATCTACCACCTTAATTAGCTGTAGTACCGTCGACCTCCCCGGCAAGAATCCGAACTGTCTCCCACTGAAAAGTTGGTTTGACTTCATATGATCCATTATTCCTTCTCTAATTACCGTTTCCATTAGTTTACACACAACACTTGTCAAACTGACTGGTCTATAATTCCCTGGGTCATTTCTCTTTCCCTTCTTAAATATAGCTGTTATGTTCGCCTCTCTCCAGTCCATCGGGATTTGTCCTGTATTAAACGATACCTCAAATAACATTTTCAATGGCTCTACTAACATCTCCCCTCCTTCCTTTATGATTCTTGGGTGTATCCCATCCGGTCCCGGTGACTTGCTTCTGTTCATTTTTTCTATAGCCCTTCTTATTCTAGCATGGGAAAACTCTATTAGTTCTAGTGCCGGTGCCTGTTTGATGGGAATAGTAGGCACTGCATCCTCCGACTCCACTGTTAGTACCCCCCCAAAGTATTTCCCCAGCACCTCTGCTTTCTCCTTATCAGTCTCCGCTCTACTCCCATCATTCAACCCCCCTACCAGCTCTGGGATCCCTACTCTTCTTGTTAACTTTTCCTGAATGTACTTCCAGAATATTTTGGATTATCCTTCACATTTCTAGCTATCTCTCTCTCCCTCTCCTTCACCCCCCTCCTTGTTTCCCACCTTATTTTATTGTTTATTTGTCTGCGTTCCAGATCCACTTCCTTAGCCTCTATACTAGACCCCCTGTTCTTTTTTAACAATTTTAATCTTTCCCACAATCGTTTCTTTCTTCTAATCAATATCCAAAGCTTTCTTTTCATTGGCAATTCTGGGTTAGTTCTTTTCCTCAATTTTGTTTTATCCTTATATTCCCTTACTGGTACACTTTTGGATACAGCATTCTCCAGTTTGACTCTAATTTTCCTCCACATTCCTTCAGCGTCTTCACCGTTCAAGTATTCCCCCCAGTCAATGTCCAAACACCGTCTCAGCAGCTCATAATCTGCTCTATCATACATGTATATTTTTCTATTGCTTCTATTATCCCTCTCTGATTTAATGTTACAACTAAAGCTTATACAGGCATGGTCACTACGACCTATAGGGCTATCCACATTAACATGTTCCACTATATCCTCTTCATTGCTAAAATTCAAATCAAGTACACTCCCCTGCGTCCCATCTCTATATCTTGTCATCTCTACAATATGTTGCGTTAAAAAACAATCTCTCACTTTCTCTATAAACTTATTTTCCAGGCTACCCTGTCCCGCTGGAGTAGTACAATTTGCCCAGTTGATCCTTGGCAAATTGAAATCTCCAATCAAAATTTGATATTTGTTCTCTCTATTATCTATCTCCTCCATTGCTTTCAGTAGGTTATCATCCTCTCCCCTGCTATTATTTGGGCTTCTATATATAGAGGCAATTAGAATTGATCCTCTTACACATTTTACTTCAATACACAAATACTCACAATACTGCTGTCTCATATCCACCTCATTAACCTTGAGCTCTTTTCTTACATAAATAAACAGTCCTCTTCCAACCTCTGCTCTAATAGCATTTATCTCATATAACTCAAAACCCTCCAAACTATATTCCACCAGTTCCCTTTCAATTCTAACATTTTTTGGTCTTACTTCCTGTAGGGCTATGACATCAGGTTTTTCCTCTTCATCCTGCAACCTACATATCAGTTCTCTTTTCTTGTCCTGGGTAAACACATCCACATTACTAAACATAATCCTTAATCCATCTACCATTCCTTCAGCAATTACACCATCCCGCTCCTCCAGTCCGTACCCTACACCCCTGTTAGCACTACTGGGTCTGCCTCTTTGTCTCCTGTCTCTCCCTGTGACACCTCCACCCCGTTCTCCTCCTCCGTCACAACTCCCATCACATTCTCTCCCCTCCCTGATCTCCCCCTCCCTTCTACTCTTATAAACCACTTCCTCACTTTTCCGTCCCTCACTCTCCAGTAAAAATTTCTCTTATCCTCCTCATCCAACTTTCAATTATTTTCATCAGCCTTTTCTTGTAATTCCTTAATTTTTTTCCTTTGTTCTATACTCAAATCCTTCTTTAGTCTTATGTGTTTCAGTTTATCATTTGTATTTAGCCTCCAACTCAAATTTGTCACAGTCTCCGCCACTACCCTAGTTTTAAACTGTACCCTTATAGGTCTCATCTCTCCCCTTTTATATCTACCTATCCTACTGACCTCCTCCACCTGCCCTTCCCATCCATATTCGTCCTCATCCACACCTTTCAAGACCTCCTTCACTGTCTCCATATCCCTCACTTTTCTCACTCCATTATCATTCATATGAGTCTCTATATCTCCATACAAGATTACACCCCTATCCCTGTCCATGGCCTCCCTCACGACACTCTCCTTGTTCTTCATGACTCCTACAACTGCACTCTCAAAACTTTTTTTGGTCATATTCATTTCTTCCTTTTGCTCTTTCATAATATCCTCCAAATCCTTGACTTTTTGTTTACCTACCACCGTCCATGCAGTCGACTCCTTTACTTCCGTGAAACGTCCTTCGTATTCCTTCAGCTGCTCCTTCAATGCCATATTCTCTGCTCCCAGTTCATCTACCCTTTTCAATACCATCTCTAGGCTCTCATTAACTGCCAAAATAGGCCTGCATTCACTTCCTTCGCTAGGCCTATTCCCTTCCCCACCTGTCACACCACACATTACACACAGTGCCTTAACTTTCTCACCAATATCCCCCTTCCATTTCTCCGTATCACTCATCCACTTTTCCAAATCCTTCACAACAATACTAACCTCTTCTAACTTCGTATCTGTGCTCTTAAATTCCCGAAAACGTTGTAACCTTCCTTCCGCCTCCGTCATACCCGAAATTCCCTCTGCCATTTTTGTTTACAAACTCAACAACTCACAACCCTACCGCTGTCCCGTCACTACACACTCTTATTACACTATATATCACCCCTCCACCACACCAATATATCCTCCAAACACTTCACTAAATCCTTCCTCTTCTTGTTAGCCCCGTATGCACTCGATATCCGTGAATTAATTGACCATTCCCATAACATATGCCGGAGCCTCAAACTTGCGTCCGCCTTCCGCCATGGTGTGCCGCCAATAAGGTCAAGAAGATAACTTGAATACAACTAGACAAAGAATCGAACAAGACAGGATTGTTTGTGTTTCCGACATCCATGACCACAGAAGAGGCGAATATTCTGGTTAGGAATTCTAGCTCCCGTGAAGAAGAGATTAGGTGTGCGGCAATGACAATAAGAGCGGAGATTGCATCCTTACCAAAAACTGAGCTCCCCTCGCCAACTTCAATTCATACAATCAAGGAAACAGCTCCATCAATACCCCCACTGATGGACCTGTTTTTCCGAACTGTGATGAACGGACTAAACAAAAGTGATGCTCCTGAAACATCCGAGAGAAAGATCACTGCTATGGCATTAGATGCTATATTCAACAGTAGTCATGGTTCGGTAAGACCTTGGAAGAACACCATGCTAGGACTTGGTTTATCCTCATTGACTGGTTCCAAGACCACAATCACAGTATTGAATCGACAAGGCCATGCAATTTCCTATCACACTGTCAGAGAGTTGGAAACAGAAATTGCATACTCGTGTGCAAGTGGAGACCAAGAGACACCATCTGGACTTGCTCAATCGGACATCTTGGCCAAAGGTATGTCCAAAGTTACTTGGAGAAAGTCCCTTATATGGCATATATTATAGGTTTGACTCCTGTAAGGAGATAAAGAAAACCTAATATTTAGTAGTGGCCCCGTAATCATTGACGAACATGCCTATTACATAAGGCATCCTCTTCAAACACTAATCCGCCGTAGTTTGAATCTACCGCGCAGAGCATTTAAAATCTGAGGAGCCTTCATCATGAGCGCACGCGACCTCACTCATGGCTTCAGTCATTATGAATTGGGTTCTCACTACGAAAAAACTTCGTAAAAATAAAAAACAAAAAGAAAATAAGAATAACTATCCAATAAGCTTTCCATCATATCGTAGATGTACTTGTGTGGATCTTTGACCAGACGCTGATTCAGGCGTCATTCTTCCTTCACTGAAATATCAAGTAAACCAAAATCCTTAATACATCAACGAATGGGAAGGGGATGGTCGGGAGGGCCCCAGTCGTCAATGATTACGGGGCCACTACTAGATATTAGGTTTTCTTTATCTTACAGGAGTCAAACCTATAATTTATTAGTGGCCCCTCCATCATTGACGAACATGCCTGATTTCTAAGACTGGAGGGGGACATTCGTAATCATATCATAACTCTAGAAAAGCAGATAATCAAACAACCACATAGTATTCTTACTTTTGTAAAAAAGATATATTCGGGTGCATAAACTTTATACAGCCTAAATCTTCAAAAAGGGGTACAAGCAGGAGCGTGCTTGAAAAAGGGTTAACTCTGAGACTCTGTGCACAGATCTGCTAGTTAAGAAGGCACCCCACTTAAAGTAAGTGGTGAAAACTAAAGACTTATAAGTTTACATGTGTACATATAAACCCCATTAACTAGTGGATATATTCCTAAAAATATAACCAAACATAAATGAATTCTTGTACATTCGTAGAAGTACTGAACTCGTGTACTTATGCAGAAGTAATTACTGCAAAAGTAAAAATCGTAGTTGCCACTACCGAGATTTCTCAAAAATCTATTGCTTCACAGCCAAAGCTACTTACAACAAGAATTGTCGTAACACTACTATTGGCTTTTAGCACAATTTCCTGCAATGAATACTACAGAGAAATTTTATAATACAATGCCTACAACCAGTATCACAGCTCGTATGTTCCGAACACATACTCCGGAGGGGTCTAGGGTGTCCTATGTCACACTGACTGCACCCTCCCCCCCCCTTTTTCTTGAAATTAAACAAAACGTGACTAAAAGGGCCACCTAGACCCTCTGCCGTAAAGCTATACATGGCAAGGAAGGGTTGTCCAGAGCTACTGAAAGGTATCGAGGCAAAAACTCCTGATCAAACAGGTATGTAAAGAATTGTTGACAGCATCTGACCAACATGATCTGGACCAAACAGCTCAATCTGATCAAGTACAGCTAGCAATGGAAGGTTTTGAGGTGTTCTTTCATAGACTAATCAATGGTACAGAAGGTAAGCTGGCACGTGTCTGGGCGATCTATGTGAACATCGTGAACAGGATTCACCGTTTGCTCCAGAGGGCTGTACGTACAAAGGATGTAGATCTTTTCCTGAGAGTTTTGCCATGCACCATTGAACTCTTCTTTGCACTGAACAGACCTAACTATGCTCGCTGGGGATCACTATTCCTGGACAAGATGCAAAACATGCCAGGAGCAGCAAGGAAAGTCTTGGAAGCAGGCACATTCTCCATTCGACGAACCAGCAAGTCGTATTCTCGGTCTCCTATCGACCTTACGCTCGAGCAAACGGTGAATCGTGACACCGCATCATCAGCAACAGGGATAACTTCGTTTGCCAATTCGGAAAGTACTTTTCGACGATGGTGTGTTAGTCTCACACAGCGTAGTATGGCGGTGTCCGAGATGAAAGTCATCTGTAACATCCAGGCTGGAGAGACATCAGCAAAACAGCTGAAGAAAAGTTGTATCAAGAGGGATAATCGTGATATGGCAGCATTGACCAAAGCCTTGGAGAACACGTGTAATCCATTCAGTAAAGACGCCCCCTTTGAGCTTGTCAATATTGCAACAGGCAAGGCTGCAAAAGCAGAGACATCAGACTACTTGACACTAGTACTTTTTTTTTTTTTTTAAAGAGACAATGAACGGAGGAAGGAAAAACACAGATAAAACAAAAAGGTCCATGTGCCTAAAGGCATCCTCCATTCATAAAATGTTTGTAACAACTGGATTTAAACATTTGTAGATTGTAAGTTTGTGGAAAGCAATTCGAGGGAAGTGAATTCCAAAGAGTAGTAGCTCTGGGGATAAATGAATTCTGATATGCAGAAGTTCTGCATTGTGGAGGAGAAAGTGTAAATTCATGGGCGCTCTCAGCTGCCCTAGTTCTACAGGGAAAGATGTGGAGAGGCGGCACAATTTGTTAGTAGTCTTGGAAAATCCAACGTCAAGGCTATTAACCTAATTGCAATGACGACTTGTCTATTTTGACTGCTATGTCGTCATTCCAACCGCGGTTAAAAAGAAAACGTCTAGAGTCTACTCCTTATCTTGCTCTAGGAGACGTTGTACATTAACCAAAACTACCACCGAAGGTGAAAAAAGTATAGAAGAGAAGAAAAAGGGGTTTACCTTAGTTACCGCTCAAGGCCCATCCCGTGTTCCGTCATGCGCCGATCCCTGTCGAACGTGCGCATGAGCGACCCTCTCTTGTTATCATTTTTTCACGCGTCGCCATTGTTGAGTCCGCTTTTGTTGTGCTCCTTCAATTCACCCTGTTTTAGGTTCGTTTCGGCTTTTCTGGCCTTCTTTTTGTTAGACAGATGTTACGTGATCTAGGACACACGTAAATGGGCTCCTCAGTGTGTTTAATGGAGACGCGTGTGGAAATAGCTACCGAAGGTACGGGGGCGCCTGGCGTTCCTCGTATGTGTTTTTCATTCCTTTCTCTTTTCATATTCTTTTTTCCTGTTAGTCTGGGCATAGTTTAGCTTATTTTAGCCTAGCTTGTTTCTCATTCAGGAATTGCTATGCCCTATGAGTTTTCATATTTTCATAGCCTAGGTTTACAGTTGGTTCACAGTCTGAGATTTCGTGGTGGCGGTGCTGTTTGTAGGGTTTGTGTCGGCCGCATTATTAGCGTTATTCCCGAGTCCCCCCTTTCGAGCCTTCACTGTGTCTCAAGGGCCTGGGCGCTTGGTGGTTCGTGATATCCAGGGGTACCCCACGGGGGCCTCTCTCTCACACCACAGGGTTTTTCGCCCCTGACACATTCTCTCCTCACGGCTAGGCCACCCTTTTTCTCGCCAGTTTCATTTACTGGTTTTTGTGTTCCCTTACTGTTTTCACCTCCATCCTTTCATTCCCGTTTGCCCAACCTGGGGTACCCTACGGGGGCCCCTGTTTGTGCCAAACCACCCTTCCTGCCACTTCTCCTCATGGGCTTTGCTCTATCTCTGTGGGTGGGGTGGTTCCTGGGGGATGTGTCTCCTCTCCCCTGGTGTGTCTTCCTTGCCTCTCCCTTGACCGGTTGAGTCAGGATATTATCAAGGAAGACACTGCTCAGCTTGATGGCCATCGTCGCTTGGAGTCATAAGGAGTTGACGCTTTTTTCTGGGCCTGTGTTGGTATTCCCTAGACGCTCCTCTCGCTTTTTCGGCGCCGGACCATCTCGGCCGGTCCCGCAAATTTGCGGAGTGCTCGATTCGGTCCACGGACGTTTCGGCTCCCCGCAAATTTGCGGAGATCGCTGGGGGGTCTCGCGGTGAGGCGGGAGGGTTGTGTCGGTACGGTTATGCCTCCATTGGCCCGCAAATTTGCGGTTATAGTTGGCTTTCCCGGTGACCCTTTTTTGTGTCATCTTGTTGCCTGGTACTATATTGGTGTATGCACTTTCCTGGTGTTATGGACCCTGCATGTGAGGTGTTGAGTGGTGGTTAACACTTTCTCCATCTTTGCAGGTTCTGCTTGTGCTCTTCCGCCTCACCCGCCCTCCTCACCTCCATCGGTGCTCCCGGTTTAGAGTGAGTACGACTTCCAGTTTGCATGTGTGTTCCTGTTTACCCATGCTCATTCCCTGGTTTTTATTGGACATTATCTTCACTTACTCCGTCAACGTGCTGCTTATGGTGTGTGTTCTTCCATTGCAGGTGGGATGCCTTGCTTTCGCCAGGGCTGTGGCTCCCCGTGCTTGGACTGCCACAGGTCCTGCTTACGTCACTCTCAATGTGTGTCCTCTACGGCCTACCTCCCTGCTTTGTGTGGCCCGTGTATGGACCTGGTGGATGTGGTGGACCATCACCCTGGTTCCTCTGACGCGGCAGTGGCCTCTGCATCCCTTCAGTCTGTGTGGGCGGTGGTCTCCCACCACATCAGGACTGTGGGCCACCGTTCCCCGGCCTTTGTTGACGACCGGATCCGCGTCGCCCTGGGCATCCCTGACCCGTCTGGGGCCGTTTACCTGGCCCTCTCCCTGCTCGGGCCCTCCTCCCTGAGTCCCGTGGTCGGTCGTCACATCGTCGGGTGGATCCCCAGCTCCGTCCACGCTCTCGCTCTCCTCGTCGCTCGTCCTCTACTGCCCCTCCTCGTCCTCCTGCTCACCTTGACTCCGCCGTTCGCCCTCGTCATGGTTCTCGCCCTGAGGCCGGGGTTAGCGTCTCTGCCCCTGTACGCCCTCCCCTGGCCTCTCCGGATAGGGGCTCTACTACCTTCCGCCCGCTTCCCCTGCACAAAAGACGTCCTCTTCATTTGTCCTCTACGCGCGCGGATGTTCATGCTGTAGCTGGCCCTCTGCTCCCTCCTTCTACTCTGTCCAGGAGGGTCCGCCAGGATGTAGTTGCTTCTCCTCCTACTTCTCCTGCTTCGGTGCCTCTTCTTCCTTCTAGGTCTCGTCCCAAGGTGGAGGTTCCTCCCTCCTCCGCCTCGGTGTCGGGCCGCCCTGTTCTCTCAGCCCCGGGGATCCTTGCTCTGTTTCCCCCCGCGGCTCCTTCTGACCTCCTTTCACCCGGCCAGCCTTCCCCCTCCCGTCATCCTGCTCCTCTTCCTTCTTCTATTCCTGATCTTCGCTTGCCGGCTCCCCGTGAGGGTACCCCGCCGCTTGACTCGGTAGAGTATAGCGAGGTTTCGGGGTCCCCTTTCTCGGGGGCTGACGTGTCGCTGGAAGAGGGGGATGGTGATGTTTCCCCCTCGGGCGTTAGTGATCGGGAACGAGACCCTCAGGACCGCCACGGCCGTCGTCGCTCGCCTTCTTTGGGCCGCGACGCTGCTGTTTCGTGTCATGGGTCTCGCTGTCGCTCACGCTCGCCCCTGCGGGCCGAACTATCTTCGGGGGGGTCGCCTCTCTCGGATCGATTTTCGGCTATGCAGGGGTGGGTTGTGTCACACTTCGACGCGCGCTTGGAGGCGATGCAAGAATCCCTCTTATCGCGCTTCTTGGCGGTGACACAACCTCAGCGCCTCACCCAACCTACCCCTGCTTTGGTCCCCCTCCCCTCTGCGGTGGACCACATTCCTTCTCGCCCTGCTTCTCCGCCTGCCCGGTCGTCGGCTAGTACTGCTCCTGCCCTGGCTCAGGTGGTTGCCCCTACTGTCTCACATGCGGGGGTCCTCCGTCTGCTAGGGCAGGGTCCGCGCTTGCCCCCCATCCAAAAGGCCAAGGTCCCGTCGCGGACTATGCCGCTCCTCTATGGCTCCTTGGCTGTTTGGAAGGGGGTGCAGGCCTCCCACCCGGAGCGTGCTACCGACTTCCCGTCAGGTGAGAGGGCCCTACCTTTGGACTGGTCGGTCCAAATAAATGATAAGATGCAGTTCAGGGCGATCAGGGTGGATGGTCAGGTGGCCGACGTGGAGGTGCGGGCGTACCCGACAAGGACTGACCTTCAGTACTTTTCGGTGAAGCCCAAGCCCCCGTCTGCTCCTCGAACTAAGCTCTGGTCAGACTTCAGCCGCCAGGACATCCTTCAGGATGTTCAGTCCCTGGCTGTGTTAACGGGACTGTCCTCCTATGGGACGGGTTTGTGCGACGACGGTAAGCCTGGCTTAGCCGTCGTGCTCGATAACCCTCTCCCATTGGAGGCCTGGTTTGCTGAGGCCTTAGCCTTTGCCAACCGTTCCGTCGACAGATCTATTTCAGTCCCTCCCCCAGAGTCGTCACTGCTTTTGCCTCCTCTGGTATCTGTCGGCGGATTGGATGGCAAGTTCTGGTCCTGGATTAGCGCTCCCAAACTTGAAATTTGTGCTATTGCTAACCCGTTCTTCTCCCACCCAGATAAGTCCTCTGTCGACAGGGATTTTACCTTGCGGCAGAGGGTGGCGAACTTATTGTCTTGTCTTCTAGGTTCCCTCCAGACGTCTGTTCACCACCTGCGACTTATCGAGGCGACTGCACCTGGCGATCTTCGCGAGGGCTTGGACCACGTTCGGCGGATCCACCTTCAGCTCGCGGTGTCTTTGGTTCCCGAGCTGAAGGCGGTTTTGTGCGAGGCAACTCGACAACGCCAGACGGTAAGGTCCTCGTTCTGCCGGAAGGCCCCTTTGGATATTCGTCAGGGTCTGTTATACTCTGAGCTATATACATCGGGGCTTTTTGCGCAGGATGCTTGGGAACGCTACGCTTCTCTGTCAGCGGACCCTGCTTACGACACGCAAAGACACGCTGTGTCGCGACCAGGGTCTTCGCAGTCCCGTCCTTCTGCCGGTCCCCTTCGGGGTGCTGCCGCCACTGCTGCCGCCAAGAAAGGGCGCAGGAAGGGGAAGTTGCCGGCCAGAGCGTCGGTTCCGCCTCGCACTTCTGCTCCTGCTCCCTTTCATCCCCGCCGAGAAGGGGCTGGCCAGCCTTCCACTTCCGGCCGCACTTCGACGGGGTCCGACGCACGACGGACAGGGGATGGGGTGACCCGCCCTTTTCGGCGAGGTGGGGGGGGGTAGGGGTGGTCAACGTGGCTCTTATGACCGTAGGGACCGTCCCGGGGGACCCTCCACGTCAAAAAATGTGTAGGTTCTCCAGGTCGGTCTCCTCCTTGTTCTCCTTCTCGCCTCGCAGAAAGGGTCGCTCACCTCATCTCGGGGGCTCCCACAGGTTATTTTCGCCCTTGCGCCCTTCGGTGGCCTCGAGGGACGTGGGGGCGGAAGATTGCACGGAGGGGTCTAACCTGGAGATGGAAGTCCAGACCCCCACTCAGCTCTTGTCAACGAAGCCGGCCTGTCTCTTCGGAGGTGGCCGACGTGATTACGTCCATGCACGGGCAGGGAATCGTCAAGGAGGTGAAAGCCGGTCACCCGGTTTTCCTCTCCCGTGTTTTTTCTGGTACCGAAGAAGGACTGCGACGCGATGCGACCGGTGGTGGATCTGTCGGCCCTCAACGGGCACATCGTGAACACACGGTTTCGGATGCTGACGGTGCACCAGGTACGACTGGCCCTGCGACCTCTGTCGTGGGTAGTGTCGCTGGACCTCAAGGATGCGTATTGGCACGTTCCTATCCATCCTCGTTTCCAGCGATTCTTGGCCGTTCAGACTTCCGATCGTGTGTTCATGTTCGACAGACTTCCCTTCGGTCTCAACATCGCGCCGCGGATCTTCTCGAAACTGGTAAAGCAGGCTCTGGATCCTCTCCTCAGGGGCGGCCTCCAGATCCTGTTTTACTTGGACGACTGGTTGATAGTTTCAGACACCCTAGAACAGTGCGTCCACGACACCCTCACAGTAGTTCAACACATCACACAGTTAGGGTTCAAAATCAATATTCCCAAGTCCCGCCTGACCCCGTCGCGTGTCGTGACGTGGGTAGGTCTCGAATGGGATCTGACCAACGCTACAGTGACCCAGAGTCAGCCAAACGCGGTGAAACTTCGCAGGAAGGTCTTCGCCGTGTTGCACTCGGTCTCCCTCACGAGGAGGATCTGGGACTCGTTAGTGGGTTCGCTGAATTGGGCCGCTCTGACCATTCCCTTAGGGAGGCTCAGGCTGCGCCGCCTAATACTCATGGGCAACAAGGTGTTTCCGTTGGCCCCTATGGATCGGCTCATGCCGATCCCGCGTACCATTCACAGACACTTAGGACACTGGGTTGCTCGGGGCACGCTCTCTGCGGCTGTGCCCTGGACCGCCCCCCCCGCCGACGATCTGGGTAGATACAGATGCGTCGAGCGAGGTAGGGTGGGGTTACCAATCCAACCTGGGACATCAACATCACGGCAGATGGGTGGGACACACACACCTACACATCAATGCCCTCGAACTGTTGGTTCCCTTGTTCTTCCTGAGGGACCACGCGCTGGCCCTTCGGGGAAAGTCGGTGGCCTTCAGGATGGACAATCAGACAGCTGTCCACTGTATCCAAAAGCAGGGGTCCTCCAGGTCTTTGACTCTGTTGGGGATCTCAGAGAAGTTGTTCTTCCTCGCGAACCGACACAACATCTCCCTGCACGCCTCCTACCTGCCCGGGACTGCCAACCTGTGGGTGGACGCCCTGTCGCGAGGACAGGGCGTTCTTGTAGAATGGGCGATGAAACAGACTGTATTCGACGACCTCGCAGCTTCCTGGGGTGTTCCGGAGGTCGACTTGTTCGCATCGAAGGAGACGCGCAAGTTGCCTCAGTACCTATCCCTCCGGACTCGCACTCCGGAGGGGGGTCCGGACGCTTTCATGGAAGACTGGAACAGGTGGCAGTCGATATACATATTTCCGCCACCAGACGCACTGTTGATGTGCAAAGTCCTCGCGAGGCTGCGGCTGTACCGCGGCAGAGTCTGGCTAATAGCGCCTCTGTGGCCAGCCCAGGCTTGGTACTCCCAGTTGAAGCGGTGGTGCCCGAGTCCGGTCCCTCTCCCTCTCTCAAACTTCCACTTGAGCCAGGTTGGCGACCTGCGGACCTCGTTGGCCTTCGCATCGTGGATGTTCGTGAGGCACGGTGGCTCCCAGTCCACGGACGGGACCTGACTGACTTCCTGAAGCGTTCATGGACGTCTTCGACTTGGGGGACTTACGAGTCCCACTGGCGGTCTTTTACTAGGTGGATACAGGACACTCGCCAGACTGTTAGCTCTCCTTCCCTCGTCCTACACTACTTGTTTCACCTCTTCCGTACACGTCGCTTTCAAGTCAACACTATACGTAACCACTTGTCTGCCATCCGGGAGGTCTTTGAGTCCGTCACTGGGCTGGTCGTTCCTCCGAAGGAGCTGGATTCCTTCATGAAGGCTGCCTTCAGGGAGCGACCGCCTCCGCGCCAGATCCCTCCTCAGTGGGATCTGGGGCGTGCTCTGGACCTTCTGGCTTCACACACATATACACGGGATACTACACCGGTTCAGTTGCTGGAGCGTACACTCTTCCTTGTCGCTCTGGCCACTGGGGATAGGGTGTCTGAATTCGCTGCCATGTCGCGGTCCCAGGAATGCATGCGCTTCTCCCCGTCCTTGAATGTCGTCACGTTAGCCCCCTCCCCTCATTTTGTTGCCAAGAATGAGCGAGAGACCCACGTTTTCAAGCCTTTCACCATCCAGGCTTTAAAGCGTGGGCATACTCACCATGTGTTGTGCCCGGTGCAGGCCTTGCACTCCTATGTTGAGTCTGTGGCTTCGACTTCGGGTACTGCTGTGTGGGTGTCTCCTCGGACTGGTAGGAGGCTCTCGAAGGTACAGATAGGACGCCACATTTGTCGGGTCATTCGTGCCAGTAACCCTGCTTGTCAGGGTTCTGCGCACGATGTGCGATCCTTTGCTGCCTCCTTACGGTTCCTGCAGACTCGTTCGTTGCCTGACGTCGCCTCGGCGGGTTTGTGGTCTTCTGTCCATACCTTCGTCTCCTCCTACCTCTCCATGTCCATTGTTAGACCCCCTCGGCCTGTGATAGCTCTCGGGAGTCGTGTTTCCTAGGGCTCTCGCGAAGTTGCCTGGTCTTCCCCCCTAGTCACTCTTTCTTTTACTTTGTTTTCTTTAGAAAAGGGGGGGAGGGAAGTACGGGTTTGCAACACTGGATTGCAAGTTTGGGATTATATTATATGTATACAGTACATAAGTGTTTTTGCCTCATTGAAAATTGTGTTTTGTTTATGTGATCCATGTTTTTGTTCGTTTTGGAAGAAAAGGGTTTTTGTGTACAGTACTTTTTGGTTTAAGACAAGTCTATGATTTTGCATTACTATGAATGACGGGCACGTGTTAAAACTGCTCTTTTTAGCTACTCCTCAGTTTTTCACTCTTTTATTAAACTCTCTTGTTTAAATTGTGTTTCTTTGTCATTCATAATTTTGTCTTATGCATTGTTTTTTTTGGTATGTTGGGCTTGGATGTCCTCCTCCTATTTGTTATGCAGCCTTGACGTTGGATTTGCCAAGACTACTAACAAATTGGGAGGTTTGACGTACCTCCCAACCTACCAAATAGGAAAACCTACTACAATGTATTTGGTAGTAGTCTTGGAAAATCCAACGTACATAATACCCTCCCTCACGCCGGACCCCTGCCCATCCGCGTTCTTCTGCTGACGTGAGATGTGATAACAAGAGAGGGTCGCTCATGCGCACGTTCGACAGGGATCGGCGCATGACGGAACACGGGATGGGCCTTGAGCGGTAACTAAGGTAAACCCCTTTTTCTTCTCTTCTATACTTTTTTCACCTTCGGTGGTAGTTTTGGTTAATGTACAACGTCTCCTAGAGCAAGATAAGGAGTAGACTCTAGACGTTTTCTTTTTAACCGCGGTTGGAATGACGACATAGCAGTCAAAATAGACAAGTCGTCATTGCAATTAGGTTAATAGCCTTGACGTTGGATTTTCCAAGACTACTACCAAATAGTAGGTTTTCCTATTTGGTAGGTTGGGAGGTACGTCAAACCTCCCAATTGAAGCAAGTTCCTCGGAACAATTACTGTGAAAATATCTGTAGAATAATGCAAGGGATGCAACGTTTCTTCGTATGGATAATGTAGGAAGGTCCTGTGTGATTGCAGGGTTATTGATTAATCTAATAGCTTTATTTTGAATTTTGTCCAACTGCCTCAATGCAACCACTCCACTTCCACCCCACAGAGGTGAACAGTAATCCATCTGAGAACGCACATGACTTTTATATATTACGGCCAACTGCTCGTCAGTGAAGAATTCTCGAAATCTGTACAGGAGTCCCAGTTTTTTAGAGGCATTCTTAGCAATGCTTCTAACATAATGTGTCCAGCTCAAGTTAGTAGTTAATGTTACACCGAGAATGTCAATACTAGGGGAAGTGGGAATATTTACATCATTAAAAAATATAAGGGAGTCAGTGAGATTCTGTCGGTTAGAAAATTGAATGTACTTGGTTTTCTGTGCATTAAAGGAAACCAGATTCTTTTGTCCCCATCCATTAATTCTAGAAAGGTCCTGGTTCAGAGAAATTGCAGTGTTTATTTTTGAATTTGTAAGATCGGGTTGGGTGAAAGAATTGGTAAATGTGAAGGAACTGTGGAGTGTTGAGTCATCTGCGTAGGAATGTATTGGATTATGAGTGGTAGATATGAGATCATTGATATGAATGAGGAACAAAATTGGGGCCAAAACTGATCCCTGGGGAACACCAGCATTTATTGAGTGAAATTGAGAATAAAGACCATCTACCATTACACGTATTTTTCTGTTATGAAGATAAGAAGAAATTAGTGGAACTAATGATGCAAGGCCGTAGTGTGACATCTTCGACAATAAGGATTGATGCCAGACTCTATCAAATGCCTTTGATATATCCAGTGCTATTGTATGTGTTTCACCACGTTGGTCTGTAGCTTGGTTGATTTGATGCGTAAGAAGGCAAAGCATGTCTGCAGTTGATCGACATCGTCTAAAACCATATTGCCTATCACTGATTAATTTATTATTCTCAAGATGCTTAATTATGTGATTATTTAATATAATTTCAAAGACTTTACCAAGAGTGGAAGTTATAGCTATTGGTCTGTAGTTTGATGGATCTGAAGAGGCACCTTTTTTAGGAACTGGATGGATGTTTGCTTCTTTCCAGGGTACTGGGAAACATGAGGTATGAGTACACAGACGGAAATTTTTTGCCAATACAGGAGCGAGCACCAAGGAGCAATTCTTAAGTACTATTGGAGGAATTTCATCTGGACCAGGAGCCTTATCTACTGAGAGATTCTGCAAAATAGTTTTGACATGTCTGGTGTGGATCTTAAGTGAGGGAATTTCAGGCGAATTAAAATTAAGTACAGGGACATCTTGATTTATTTCATCTAAGGTTGAGTTGGCGGAGAAAATATCCGCAAGAAGGTTAGCTTTACCTCGTGGGTCACTTACAAGATTGCCAGTCGGAGATTTTAATGGTGGAATGGATGAAGCAGTAGTGAAGTTGGATTTAAATGAGTTAA
Source organism: Paralithodes platypus (assembly GCA_032716605.1). NCBI lineage: Eukaryota > Metazoa > Arthropoda > Malacostraca > Decapoda > Lithodidae > Paralithodes > Paralithodes platypus. The sequence continues at coordinate 52,667,769 of CM064508.1, read as the reverse complement.
GAGTAGACCAAAATATTTTGTTATCATTTGGATTATTTAGAAGTTTATTTGCCTGCTTGTGGAGAAAGTTTGATTTAGTTAGGTTTAATACAGTTTTGGCATGATTTCTGATGTTTCTAAAGTAATTAAAGGCTTCATGTGTTTTTGATCTTGTGTATGCATTGTAGGCTATTGCTTTTTGTTCAGTTACTCTAGCACAATTATGGTCAAACCATTTAGGTGAATTAGATCTTTTACTGTACTTTTGATGAGGAATAAAAGTTTCCATTCCAATTTTTACAAAATCTTGTATGTGGCTCAAGGTGGAGTGTGCATCATTAGAAAAGAAAGAGGTCCAGGGAATATCAATAAAGAAACCTTGAAGACCCTCCCAGTCTGCCCTATCATAATGCCATTTAGTCACCAAAACAGGTTCAGAGTGGGAAGGTGTGGTAGGTGATAGACAGGTGGCCTGTATCAGACAGTGATCAGAAGATCCAAGCGGGGACCTCACTGTAACATCATAATTTTCTGAATTGGTTGTTAAAAATAAGTCCAGTAGGTGGGAATTATGATTAGGATTATCTGGTACACGGGTGGGTTGGTTGACTAGTTGAGTGAGATTAAATGAGTCTGCAAATAGCTCACATTCAAGACCAGCATCATCAGTCCTGGCTGAATGAGTGAGCCATTCAACATTATGGACATTAAAATCACCCAACACAGTGATTTCAGAAGAAGCATTTAAGTTGAGGACACTGAGTTGTGAGGACAGAGAATCAAAAAGACTTTGCTCTGGAGGAGTATTTGGGGAACGGTAGATGCAACATATGTATTTAAATTTACCAGCAGAAATTAATTTGTATATAGAATAATCAAAATAGGGACAATTGAAACTAGTAACCTCCTCTAGGGCAATTTCAGATTTTGCGAAGCAACATACACCTCCCTTAGGTCTGAAATTTTGGAGCAGTTGATAACCTGGAAAATTAAATCTAGACTTGTCAGATGTGGATGTTACTTGAGTCTCTGTCAAAAAAAGGAGAGTAGGGGATTCTGCTTGAAGAAATTGGTGTACAGAATTGATGTTAGAGTGAAGTCCCCTTATATTACTAAAAAAAAAGCTGCACCGACGAGCAGCTTTGGGACGTTGCAATACTCTTGACACAGTCGCATGATGACGACCGGGAGGGCCCTGTGTCAACGACCCAACCATGCCGGGGGTGGATATCCGAGGGACCACCAGGTTTGCTCTTAACAATTGCACTGCCATATTTATTTGGTAAAGGTGTATGGTGTTACATGTATGATATGTAGTGGGAAGAGTAGTGTTTTATGGATAGAGGATAGCGATGTAGGGCAATGTCGTGAAGTTGGATGTGTATGTTGTATAAAGAGGGTTTTCCTGATACCCCTGATGTGTGAGGCAGAAAGATATGTATCCAGCTACCAAGGCCTGGGAGAGAAAATGGAATTCAGGCTATTCCCTGAGTCTCCCGAAACCTTGGCGGTAGTACTTCCCTGGGCGGGGCTGCCTACCCCTACTACCCCTACTTGAACGAGGAAAAGACCTTCGGAATAAATTTTCTGATGAGTGTGCGACAGATGACAAGAGATTCTTGAAGACGATCCCAAGATGTCAAGTATTGAACTTTGCAAGAGAAAACCTTCGTAAGAAGTGTCCTAAAGAGAAGAAGGCACTAGGAGCTGCTGAGGGTGTTCGTGATGCATTTGGCTACTTGTTGACAGCAGCTGCACAGTCAGATGCAAAGCCTGATTTGAAGATGATCCTGAGTTACCCTATCAATGAAGTCCCTCTAGCTCTAGCCCATTCAGACGGCACCATGAACAATACTGAGAAGGCCGCACTCACAAAAATCTTGGAACAAAAGCAAGTGAAGGTACTTGATGAGAAGTCAATTGGACGTGTCAATGCCACTATGTTTGATGGGGGTCTACTCATGCATGAAGTTCTTTCCAAACACAACAAGTCAACCTACAGCAGCATAGCCCGAGATTTTATAGTAAAGTTGTGCTCTGCTCATGGTGATGAAGTTCATCTTTTGCTTGATAAGTACATCACACCTTCCATCAAGGATGCCGAGCGACAAAAAAGAGGAGGTGTATATGACGTTGCCTATCAGATTACAGGCCCAGATCAACAACAAAAGCAGAAGGGTACCGAGCTACTCAAAGATTACTGTTTTAAGGAAGAGTTCGGTCGGTTTCTTCTTGCTGAGTTACAAAAGGAACAATACGGTCCAATAATTGGGGAGAGATCCATATACATATCTCATGGCGGAACGTGCATAAGATTGAATAACACATCAGGACAGTTGAAAGTGACTCGACCAGAAACAATGCAAGGACAGCACGAAGAAGCCGACACGCTGATAGCCTTTCACCTTGGCAACACTGAACATGGTACTGTCATGGTTCGTTCGTCGGACACAGATGTTGTAGTTGTCCTGACTTCCTTAGCTGCCAGAATACCAGACCTGTCTATAATCATGGACTATGGAACAAGCAACAATACCCCCGCTCTGCCTGCTTCGTTGGTTTCACTTTTGAACATGTGCGGGGGCTGATGGAGGAGGCAGGAGGGGAGTGCATGCCCGCATGCCCACCCTTCCTGCCGCCCCCAACTAATTGTAGTGGGCCCTATCATTTCTCATCCTTTCTGTTTTCCCCTGCCCCCTCCTTTGGGAGCACCGTGACTGTCATGAGGTAAATGACCGTACTCACTCTTTGGTTTCGTTGGAGGGTGTTGTGGGTCGGCAATCCCTACACCCGTCGAACTGTGGTACCCGACGTGTTCGAGCGAGGGGACACTTTTATGCCAAACCCTAACCCTTGTGCTGGGTCGGCGATCGACGGATCGACGGACCTTAAGGTGCATTAGTCGGGGTGTATATCTGCAAGAATTCCTAGGGCGGTCGTCCTGTCCTCTAATTGTGGCTCCATGGTGGGTTTGGAATCTGACTCAGATGAATTTAGAAATATTCGTCCTATGGAATCTAAAATTGCCCCCTCCGACGCCGACCCCTGCGAGAAATGGGACTGCCTCAAGGACCCTTCCCCTGCTGCCAACAGTGCCGGAGTTCCCCGCTCAGGCATGGCACCCACAGACCTTGGCAAACCTCCTAAGGATACTGTGACGAATTCTCCATCGTCGGGTAGTGAGATCCATCAGGTGATCTCCCCGGCATCAATTCCTATGCAAAGTACTGCCTCTGTGATCAATAATAGTGATGTCAACCCCACAGTCTCGACTTTAACTTCTAAATTACCTGATTATGATTCTAGCCTTAGCCTACCTCTTCATTCCGTTGACAACCTTAATGAAGAAGCTCGCATGCCCTCAGCTGACACCCCTACGGATGCTTCTTGCATCCCTGACCCATCTGTGACTACATCTGTTACCATCTTCCCTCCGGATGCAGGATCTACTACCTCAATTAAACCTGCTTCTGTACCTCCACGATCTCAACGGGCCATAGATGCAGGTACAGGAAAAGACCTTTGCCGGTATTTCCTCTGCCATTCACACGCTTCAACCGTTCGTACCTTCGCATAACCGCCAAAGGCGTAAGCGTAACACGTATACCCCTGCTTCGAAGGACACTTATAACGCTATGTTCAGTCCCCCTGATTGGTCACGGTTTTTCACGGTCTCTGATGAACCTATGGATGATTTCAGTCTATACGATACTCTCGCACAAGATATTGGTGACTTCACCATGCATTCTGTTGGATCGGCCAAGCACATGATTGAGGTGAAAACACAGGAGCAATCAGAAGCCTTACAAGCCTACCTCGACACCCCCAACGACAGATACACAGGTAAACCAGATGAATACAGTACCTGAATCAGTGTACTGGCACGGTTGTGCTCCCTTCCGACTTCGAATTTGCAGATCAGAGCTTTACAGACTCGACCAATCGTATCTTAAAATTATTGCAAAGAACTGACCCCACTGTTGTTAAAGTGGACACTTATACTGCTCCTCAGCGTGGAAATCGGCCCCCACTACGCATTGTCAAAATCTATTTTAAGCGCCATGACCTCCCTATGCATGTCCGTCTTGCAGGTCGCCAACTGCAGGTACGAAGGTATGTTAACCCGTACAGCCCCAGCGACGCGTCTGACGCGTCGGCGATGTATGTAACGCACAGCCCCAGAGACGCGTCTGGCGTGTCACCCTAATTGCGCCGACCGTAACCTCAGGTGTAGCCACTCAAGAGGGCTCAGATTTGTATGGGAACTGTGTACGTATCCCACGCAACCGTGCCGATGGTTGAAAACTCTCAAAGTCCACGTGCGTGCGCGTGAGCGCGCAATAACCTGGTTTTTTGGGGTAATTGCCTTCAATTTTTTACTCTTGTAAAATACGTTTTCGGGGGCTCTGTAGGACCGTTCTTTAAGCTTTTTGAGCGGTTTTTCGTGGTTTTTCCTTCATTCCTAACCCATTCGCTATTGTTTCTGGAATAAAACCATTTTTTGAAAACCGGCCGGGTTCTGGTGAACAAACATTACAAAACTAGCCGGGGCTCCACGGGTTAACAAGCCGAGACAATGCACAAATTGCTGGAAGCTTGGGCATTCAACCCCACGGTGTCGGGCTCTCAATGCTTGTTGCTTAAATTGCGGCTCAGAACAACATGCTCTCAACAATTGTCAAGCCAGCGCGCCCCGTTGTGCAAATTGTGACGGGTCCCACAAAGCCAATGACAGAACATGCCCGCACTTTGCGTTTCATCGTGACGTATTACATTTACAGGCCACAAAAGGACTCCCCTTCCGGTCTGCTGCAGCACAATTAAGGCAGGAAGGTAAATCTCCTCCATATCGACGGTATGAATCAACTACATCCGCTGACTCCTCTGACCACCAGCATCCAGAGCAGCCTCCGGCACCACCTATTAGCCCACAACATTACCCCACCAATGATACCTTCCGTTTAGTTCACCTTAACTCCCCGGACCTATCCACCTCTAACAGGTTCGAGGGATTTACTAACTTGACCGATGATACTGAGTTTTGGAACATGACTGCCGAAGAGAACCTCATGGAATGTAACACAGTACCAGATATAGAGACTTCTCCCCAATCTCACTCCACCCAGTCGCAGCCTCGGAAAAAGCGTAAGGTTGCAAGTCCTATCCGGTCATTATCCCGGACCTCGAAACTCGGTTCCACCACACAGAAGTGGGTTATGCCTACCCACGATCCGGACTGTGGCTGCCATAACTGCGGCCAATTCTTTCTACTTCAGCACAAGACTTCTACCCGTACAGTACTCACCGAACATCTTCACAAATTTCTTTCCCAGCGAGCTCCAGCGGAAGATGCTCAAATTCACCCTACTCCTTGTTATTGTGTCACCCATATTTGTGAATCTGATCCTACGCCCAAGGACTTGATACAGAGATTCCTGAAGGACAATAACCTGTTGGATTCTGACTTGACTAATATAGAGCTATCACAATCCCGATTTGATGTTCACCAACCTCCTGTCAATGTGCGTACAGTCAGGACCCCCAATTCGCGAGAATAGGGGTGACAGGAGGCATCGCGTATTGTGAATTCGGGTATTGTGGAACTAACTTTAAATGGGAATAATTAGATTGGGTGACATCTCTCAATTATGGCCTATTTTCGAAATTTTTGGCCCTATTTTCGACATTTTTGGCTCTACAGTACAGTCTATATCTTATATATAAGAAGAACAATGAATACAAATATGAAACTATCCTTAAAATTAGTAGTAGATAGGCTAGGACTAGGACTAGGACCGTAGGACTTCACGATTTTCTCCAACTTCTCCCTCCCTAACCAAATCGTACGAACAGTTTACTCTGACAAGCCTATTGCACAGTTTCCTTCTCCTCTTTTCTTGCGAAACAACAATTCCACCTTCATTTTGTGTGTTATCTTCTTATATTGGCGTGGCATGGCGAAAAAAGTGGCAGGCACTACAAACGTTTGGTCACTCCGCACGGCTATGAGCACTTGAGCGGGACTGTGGGAGGGAGGGAGGGAGGGTAAGCGGGAGGGAAGGCAGGCGTATGCCCGTCTTCTTCTTTTTTCAGAGCTACTCCTGGGCCTCGCGAAACGTAGACGTGCTCGGGTATCAAGCGGGAATAGCGGATTTGGCCCCTTCTTAGCTCTCGATTCGTGTATTGTGGTACCACCTCGCATAATTAATGCTTAATTAATTAATGTTATTTTCGAGGGGTAACTCGTGTATTAGGGTTTTCGCGAATTGTGGAATCGTGTATTGGGGGTCCTGACTGTACCACCCTCACCACGCCTGATCCTCCCTGTAACCTTGAGCGACATGTTCCGTTAGCCGCTCCCCACTGCCCAGATCCCGATGCTCCCAAACCTAGGGACATCCCCCCACAAACTCCTGCTAACCCAACGACACCATCATCTGACGAACCTTCAATAAAGACTCATCATACCCCGAGCCCCTCACAATCTCCTGTATTGATATGTCACACCAATATCCCACCTGACAAATGTGGATGTCCAATTTGTTTCCGTAATTACATCACACCCCATATCAGTGCCACGGATCCCTGCCTCCTTGCTCGGATGCAGGAATTTGTCACCACACGTACACTTCCCCCTAACCCTGATGAAGATGTTACCTCCGCTTATCTATTTATGAACACTCTGCGCCAAAAACTCCTCCACTGCCCCACCCTTGTTCCTAAACTAGTCACACAATTCACAGCTATTTCTGAAAAAATTACAGACCTTACATCTACCCCTTCACCTCCATCCACACAACCCTCTCCACACTCACAACCTTTACCAGACTCTCTTCAAGAGACCACTATTGTCGATGACTCTGACAATCCTATTCTTGATGGCATATAACATTTTGCAATGGAATATAAACGGATACCAAACTCGCCTCCGTATGGGAGAATTACAACGATTACTTAAATTATATTCACCATTATGCATTTGCCTCCAACATGTAGGCAATTTTGTTGTCCCCCCCAGGCATTATACTGTTGCTGCTAGCTCCCCTATAACCCCTTCACATCTCCGAACGGCCATCCTTGTGCACTATAAGTGCGTATTTGTTCCTGTCACCCTTTACCCCAACCCTTTTCAAACAACTGCCGTCTCCATTTCATTACCAAACCTTCCTTCCTTGACTGTTTGCTCCTCCTACAATCAACCCTCCTGTCATTACAATACTTCAGACCTTCATCAAGTAGTACAACAACTGACCCCACCGTACCTTATTCTGGGCGACTTTAACGCACACTCTCCCCTTTGGGGCAACCCAAACACAGACATCCCAGGCGATAACATTGAAAAATATCTCCTTCATTCTACTCTTTGTTGTCTCAACTTTGACACCCCCACCTACAGATCTGCTACCCACTGTACATTTTCCGCTGTCGATCTTTCCTTTGCCTCGGATGATGCAGCTCCCCTATTTGACTGGTCAGTTTTACAGGATCGCTTCTCCAGCGACCACTACCCTATACTCCTTAAGTATTTGTACCCTGCATCCTCCCCTCAAATATCGAGTTATAATCTCTCTAAAGCCGATTGGACGTCTTATACGCACTCCTCTGCAGACGTTTCGGACTTCTCCCCTACCTCTTCCCCTGCACACAATTTTGATTATTTTTCGTCCTTCCTGAACTCCATTGCTCGCACTCATATTCCGCTTACCTCCTCGCTGACGCACCCTCGCCAGGTCCCTTGGTGGACGCCCACTCTAGCCCAAATGATAAAATTCAAGCATCGTGTGGAACGCCTTCTTAAGCGTCTGAGTGTTAGGCAGCGGCGTTTAAAGACTGTTTCCCCCCGACTTTTTTCCACTAATCGTTACTTTGACCTTATAACCATCACTATTGAAAAAATTGCCCTTAAAACGTTCTATAACAAGATCTGTGCAGTTGTCAAACGCAGTATCCTTGACAACAAGATACTTTCATGGCGATCATATATCTCGTCCTTCACTTCCCGCACCCCTCTCTACTTTATGGAAAAAGTTTCGCAGTATCAACGGACGCACTGTACGGCCTCCACTTAAAGACCCTGCCTCGGACTCGCTTACACATGACCCCCTTGACATCGCTGCCATACATGCCAAACATTTCTGTCACGTCAGCTCAGACCAGTCATTGCCTCGTCAATTTCTTCGTTATAAATGTATGGAGGAATCTCGCCCGCTATCTTTTCATAGCGGGAAAACACATGAATATAACACCCCTTTTTCAATTCCGGAATTGCGACACGCGCTCGACCTGTGTACAGACACTACTCCTGGCCCGGATGGATTCTCGTATGCTCTCATCCGTCACCTCCATCCACGTGCACTACAATATCTTTTACAACTGTACAATCAGTTTTGGATAAGTAACTACTTCCCACCGTCTTGGCGGCATGCTTACACTATACCCGTACCGAAGCCTGGAAAAGATCATAGTCTTCCCACAAATTACAGACCGATTGTACTTACCTCATGCCTCTGCAAATTAATGGAAAAAATTATCAATCCTCGACTTTTACATTACGCTGAGTCACATGCCCTACTATCCCCATATCAGAATGGTTCCCGCCCTGGCCGTTCTACACTGCACTCACTTATTCGCCTTGAACACCAAATACGTGATGGGTTCTCCAAGAAACAACCCACAGTGGCAATATTTTTTGACATTGCTAAGGCTTATGACACAACATGGAGACACAGGATTTTAAAAAATGTACACGATTCTGGCATGCGGGGTCCTCTTCCCTGCTTTTTACAACATTTTCTCTCTAACCGTACATTCCAGGTAAAAAATAATGGTCTCCTATCGGACATTATGTCACAAATTAATGGAATACCACAAGGATGTGCCCTTAGCAGCTTACTCTTTATTATGGCGATCAATAGTGTCATACGCAGCCTCCCACCTGAAATATCGTATAGCTTGTATGTGGACGACTTCGCAATATATTATACTTCTCCCAGTCTGACTCACATACAACGGCGTCTCAACATTGCTCTAAAATCCATCCACTCATGGGCATCCACTGCTGGTTTTCAATTTTCTGCTGAAAAGACTAACGCCGTTGTATTCTATAGAAATGTTCGACATTTACGTAAACAGTCCATTACTCTCACCATGGGAAATTCTAATATTCAGATCCTTCCACATACCAGGTTCCTTGGTTTAATCTTTGATACTCACCTCAATTGGAAGAGCACATTGCCTGCTTAAAAGCACGTTGCCTCCAGAGAATGAATGTTCTGAAAACAGTCGCACGAGTCCATTGGGGCGCAGATCGCGCTACGCTTTTACTGTTCTACAGAGCTACCATCCTCTCAGCCCTAGATTATGGTAGCCCTGTCTATGGCACGGCCTCTGCTTCCACATTAGGAACCTTCGACAGCGTACACCATTTGGGCATCTGCATTAGCTCGGGGGCATTCCGTTCCTCTCGTGTCTCCAATATCCTATGTGAGGCTGGGACCTTACCTCTAGCCTACCACCGTCGATTAGTCCTCATGCGTACGGCTGTTCGCCTCCGTCATGACCCAACTCTACTAGAACTATTCCATTCCACAGATAACTATCGTTCAACCATTCCAGTGCCATTCCCAATATTGTCTCGCCAATTGCTCTCCACTTACAGTATCACCGTTCCTTCCATAACTCCCCCTCCTAGTCACATCACTCCGTGGACCCTAAAACACCCTACAGTTTGCTTTCACTTAGCGGATCAACTTGATGCCCAAGCCCCATCTCAACGTCGACATCTCGCTTTACAACATCTTGATGATCACATCCCGGCTGTTTTCATTTACACCGATGGCTCGAAAAATGCGGATGCCGTGGGTTGCGCTGCAGTCTCAGACCATGGCTTGTATCAAAGTATCTTACACCATCACTCCACAGTTTTCACTGCTGAATTATGGGCTATTCAAGGTGCTATAAGCACCATCTCTTCATTGTCGAGGAACTCTCCACGGGTCGTTATCTGTAGTGACTCAAAGAGTGCACTGCAAGCCTTATGTGTATTTGCCCCCAAGGACCCATTGGTCAAGACTATCATCCACACAATACACAAATTACAGTGCACTAATCGTTCCATCACACTGTGCTGGATCCCCGCGCATGTAGGAATTCCCGGGAATGAGCGTGCAGACTTCCTGGCTAAGCAAGCGTGTCATGGTACACCCTCTACTACTTTGCTGCGTTCGGAGGATATGCTCCCTGTCCTCCGTCGCCATGTTTATGACGCTTGGCGTGTTGAGTGGAGAGCGCAACCATTAACTGGCCACCTTCGCTCCATTAAGGATGACATACACCTGTGGCCCTCTTCATTTAATGGTTCACGTGCAGACCAAACCCTATTAACTAGATTACGTTTAGGCCACACACGCCTCACACATGGTTACCTGATGTCCACCCCTCGTGGTCAACCACCTGAATTCTAACATTGCCATACATCATTGACTGTTTTTCACTTTCTTTGTATTTGTCCCGTCTATGCATTTGAAAGACGGAGATTCTTGCTGAACACCTCATTACATGGCATCCTCTCTGACTCAGACTCTTTCAATTTCACCCCTATTCGTCACTTCCTGAGAGCTATAAATTTATACAATGACATATAACTACTGACATATACGTGACTTTAAACTCTGTACCACCTCCTCGACCACTAGCCTTGAGAGGGCCTATGCCCAGTGGGCTAGTATAAAATAAAGGCATCATCAACAACAACAAGCAACAATAGGCGCTTCATCGACATCTCAACGATTGCTGCTGAACTGGAGAAGAAGCAGTCAGGATTAAGTGATGCACTAACAGGCCTGCACTCACTTACTGGCTGTGACTTCACGTCATCCTTTTATAGAAAAGGAAAGAAAAAACCATTTGAGATACTTGAATCAGACGACGACAATCAATATCTAAGTGGCATCCAGTCACTAAATTCTACTGATGTTGATTATCAGTCCGTAACTGTGTTCGTTTGTCATATATACGGGGTGAAGCACCATCAACATATCAATGAGGCGAGATACGAGTCGTTTATGAAAATGACGGGGAGAAGCAAAGTACTGAGCAAAGTCAAAAAGGTCAATTGTGCCTCACTACCTCCATGCAGTAAATCATTGCACAAACACATCCAACGGGCAAATTTTGTTACAATGATGTGGCGGAATGCTGACCAAGGAATGCCCAATGTTAACAACCCCTTGGATTTTGGGTGGAAAGAAGAAAATAGCGAAACACTTCAACCATTCTGGTTCGAAGGACGAGCCATACCAGACTTTGGACCAGGTGAGTCCAAAGATGATGAAGTCGAGGAGATGGAAGACGAAGAATTAGAGTCCGGAGGCGAGTGGAGCGGGGACAGTGGTGACAGTGAAAGTGATGAGTAGGCCAAAGTTATTTGTCAATCATCGTAGGCTAGGCATAGTTATTGTATGTGAAACTTGTTTGTGCCTGTCCTGGAAGCACAGCTGTCTGTTGTAACATGCTGTTTGAACATGTATAAAATTACAAAATTATTGATAAAGTGATGTATCCCAAAATACCGGTATATCCCGGTAAGTTATGTTTGTTATTTTGTAATAATAAAAATTAAATTCAATTAACCACGTTTATGTCGGCCTTAAATATTTTGGTTTTGGACCACTTAAAAAGGGTCTTGCTGGCAAGGGTTTGGCACAGTCAAAACTTGCTGGCATCATGATTTTCCAATAGTAGACCCTTCCAGCTTCTAGAAAAACTTAACCGTATGTATGTCAGTTTCCACATGAATATTTTGGTTTTTGAACCCCTTTAAAAAGGTCTTGCTGGCAAGGGTTTGGCACAGTCAAAACTTGCTGGCATCATGATTTTCAAATAGTAGACCCTTCCAACTTCCAGAAAAACTTAACTGTGTGTATGTCGGTCTTCGCATAAATATTTTGGTTTGTGAACCCCTTTAACGGTCACTGTCCTCACAAGGGTTCAGTCTGAAGTTGCTGGCATTGATGAATTTATGATCCCACATCATCAACCTACAATCCTGTATGGTTCATTTCTGTCTCGGCACTCACATAAATAAAACCAATTTTTGCAACTTTTGAAAAGGGTCCCAGGGTCAAACGCACAGGAGCAAAGCTGCCAGCAATGGTGATCTATACATACCAGGTAGATAGGCTTGCCTTGGAAGGGTCAAACCTTTTTACCTCTCTCACATAAATAAATCGAGCTAGCTCCCGGCCTATAAGGCAGTAACAAGAAATCACCGTAACTGCTACAGAGGCTGACTGCACCACCGAAGTGGCGGGCGGTGGGGTCGCTACATCCCTACGCCAGAGAGAAAGTTTCGTACAGTATTTCTTACAGTAGATCCTCTGGAAAAAGGCAAACTAGGCCTGTGTATCCAGCTCAGTACCAGTACTTGCACTGCTGCGGTCGTTCACGGTGTTGGCGGCGGCGGTAGCAGACGCAACATTTTTACTACTATAGGTTTGACTCCTGTAAGGAGATAAAGAAAACCTAATATTTAGTAGTGGCCCTGTAATCATTGACGATTATGCCTATTACATAAGGCTACCTCTTCAAACGCTCATACGCGTAGTTTGAATCTACCGCCGCAGAGCTCAGAGGAACCTTCATCATAAGCACACGCAAAATCACTCATGGTTCGTCTTTATGAGCTTCCCATCTTCTGTGGATGTACTTCTGTGGATTCTTTGACCAGACGCTGACAAGCGCATCAATCCTCCTTCACTGACATATCAAGTATAACAAAATCCTTAATACATCAACGAATGGGAAGGGGATGGTCGGGAGGGCCCCAGTCGTCAATGATTACGGGGCCACTACTAAATATTAGGTTTTCTTTATCTCCTTACAGGAGTCAAACCTATAATTTATTAGTGGCCCCTCCATCATTGACGATTATGCCTGATATCTAAGACTGGAAGGGGACATTCGTAATCATATCATAACCATTGCAAATAGAATAGGCAGATAATCAAACAACCACATAGTATTCTTACTTTGTAAAAATTATATAATTATGTATAGACTTTATACAACATATAAAAAGGGGTACAAACAGGGGCGTGCTTAACCCTTAAAGAGCGGCGCTCGACTTAAGTCGTGCACCAATTTGCAGCAAGCTGCATTATTAAGGCTTTTAAAGGGTTAAAATCGAGTGCAAATGGCCGGGAGCGCAGCGGGCCAGACAGCCGACTCCCAGGGATTACCGCCGCCCATTAACTCATGTTCCCTGTGTTCTCGAGAGGCCGGCAGTGTAGCCAGTAGTGAGCATAGCTGGGAAAAATATACCGATATATGCTAAACTTCTATGTTCGTGGCACCACTGCATGAGAACCACGAGTGCTACGTAGCTCGTTCTGGTCTCATTTTGAAGCTTTTAGTGCCTAGTTTTTTGCTAAATATTTTTTTCTTTCATGCAGATGCTTGATTTATCATGCAGGAGGGCCTGAATATGCCCAAATGAGCCCAAAACACCCCGCTAGACAAGGGTTAAAGAAGCCTGCTCGCGGAAAAAAGGGAGTAACTATGAGAATCTGTTCCCAGATCTGAAAGTTAAAGGCACCCCACTTAAATTAAGTGGTGAAAAAATAAAACTGTATGTTTACATGTGCACATATAAACCCCATTATTCTAATGTGCATATTCCTTAACCCTCTCACCACGGAAGGGCTCTTGAACGCCCATAAAAAAGCATATAACAGGTACCCGGAAGGCCTCTTGAACGCCCAGTGGTTGAAAGCCTGTGAGCTTCGTGTGCGAAGCGTCGGTCCGACGCATGTAAACAACAGCCGGCTGGACCGACGCCCCGCATCTCCGGCCACAAGAAGGAGAGCGTCGCTTGTTCGTGTGTGCCTGTATGTTGTTGTTAAGTATCGAAAAGTGGTGTACTGTAAAGTGGCTGTTTTGGCCATAAAGTTATCTCCAATGAAATCATCATCACAGCTCAACCAGTTGACTTAGAGAGCTCTACTTAATGCCATTCTACAGGTAAATAACACAGCTACGCTTGGGGATGCGCGGGAATGCGGGAAGCAGTCTGATTAACGAATATACGGTAGCCTAGCCTAGACGTTTTTCGGCCAAAACACCCGGGTTTCGAGGAATATATATATAATACATAGCCGGGGCTGGAGGGTTAAAATTAGACACAAAAATAGAATAAATTCTTGTACTATCGCAGATGTACTGTACTTACTAAAATGCCGCTCGGAGTTGCATCTACCGAGAAGTCTTAAAATTAAATTGCTTCAACAGTGTATCCCACTGAAAGAAACCATTGTTGTACTACATTCATTGTACTTTAACAACATTTCCTGTAGGCATTACTACAGAGAAATTTTAATCACAACACTTATACATTGTATCACAGCTCGCATAGCTGAAAGAAACCATTGTTGTACAACATCCATTGTACTTCAACCACATTTCCCGTAGGTATTACTACAGAGAAATTTTAATCACAACACTTATACATTGTATCACAGCTCGTATACTCTGTACATATCCTCCGGCGGGGTCTAGGGTGTCTTATGTTACACTGACTGCACCCCCCCCCCTCTTCCTTAACCTAAACAATAAGTGACTTAGAGACCCCTCTAGACCCTCTGCCGTAACGCTATACACGGCATTGATGGTTTGTCTAGTGCTACCGACAGGTATCGAGTTAAAAACGTATGATTTGAAGCCCATAGTTGAGTAGTAGCTATGTCTTCAACAGAACTTTTTTTAAGAAAACGTAAAGATGCTGCCCATTTGCGTAAATCGTGGGCCCTACCCACTACGCCGGGATTACTCTCTTTAATGACTTCGACTAGCAGAGAAGCCATTTTTCGTTTCATTAACCTTTTACCTGTACTCGATACCCATAAAGCACCTTGTTGGTTAAGAGGTGCCACTCTCATATATTTGGTTAAAGCTTGTACAGGACACAAATTATGGTGCACTTTACCCCGTTTCAACGCCGGCACCGTGAACTCTGAAAAAACATGTTCACTATGTTCATTTTTGGCGATGAACCCTGGGGAAGGTGCAATATGAATGCAATCATTGAGTCTACCAAACCTTATGCAATTAGGGGTGTTGCTCATCGCCGCCAGCTCAGACACCCTGCTACCTGTTGCCAGAGCCATAAGGAACACAGCCTTTTTTAATAGTAATTCAAAATCTGCCGTATTCTGATACAGACGGGAATGAAGCAAAGATAACGCCTTGTCAAGAGACCAGGTAGGCATGAGCTGACGGGGTGGTGGGCGGAGTTTGAAGCATGCTCTCATGAAACCTGTTTCTTCCGCCTGTGGTATGGTTAGACCTGTAAGGTCAAAGAATGGCACCCTGATAGCTGTTAAGTGATTTTTTAGAGTCACTACAGATAGACGTTTCTGTTCAAACAAATAGTTTAAATAATGAAAAACTAACGCCACCGAAGGTACTGTCTGTTCTGTTCTAACTATCCAAGAAGTAAAGGACTGCCAATGAGATTGATATTGCCTCTTGGTAGATTGTGTGTACTGATTCATAAATTTATCTGTCACGTTTCTACCATACGGTGTTAGCCACTTGGCCTCCTGAATGTCCACAATGCAAAAGTCAGCGAGGTCTTTAGGTTGCCAATCGTGTCTAAGTGGAAATACCCGACCGGGAGCGACACCGGGTTCGGGCACCACATTCTCAATTGCTGGTACCACAACTGCGCCGGCCACAGGGGCGCGATTAACGAGACTACGCCTCGATAATCCTGTAGTTTGTTGACTACGTGGCACATTAGAGAAGCGTCTGGTGGCGGAAACAGATAAATGGAACTCTACCTGTTCCAATCCGTCACCAATGCGTCGGGCCCCCCCGCCGGCGTGTGAGGTACCGAGGGAGTTTGTGATTCTCCTCTGATGCAAACAGATCCACTTGTGGACGGTAAGGCTCTGCAATCATTTGATCGAAAATATTTTGCTTGAGTGCCCACGCTACTGTTGTGCTCTGTCTCCGAGACAGCGCGTCTGCCCAGACGTTTGCTACGCCTGGGAGATATGATGCATGAAGATGAATGTTCAGCTTGTTGGCTAGCATAAAAATCTTTTCTGACACGCCTAGCAACTTCCGAGACCTCGTTGACCCTTGTTTCTGAATGCAGTGAACTGCATTGAGATTGTCCATCCTGAAGGCCACCGACTTTTCCCTTAAAGTAGAGCCGTGAACCTGAAGGAAATACAAGGGGACTAGTAACTCTTTGACATTTATGTGAGAGGTTTCTGAAGGGGACCAAAGCCCTTGACCCTGATGCCCGAGGTTTGACTGAAAGCCCCAACCTATCGTCCCTGACGCATCCGTGTCCACCCAGTACCGTCGGCGGAGGAGAGGTCCATGACATGACTGAGTGCAACATTTCCCTCTTCGCCCAGACCGCTAGTAAGCTGTGTATTAATGCTGGGATAGGCCATAATTTTCCCGCCGGTAAGAGTGGGAAATATTTGTTGCCCTCCAATATTAAACGTTTGACTTTCAACCGGCCCAACTTCACAGTTAGTTGAACCCAGTTGAGAGAACCGACTAGAGATTCCCAGAGTCTCCGTGTCGTAGTCCGACTGTGGAGAAACATAAACAGTTTTTTGCGAAACCTGTTTCGATTGTCCACACTCTGACTCAGAGTGAGAGACGCTGTGTCCCAGACCAGCCCTATCCACTGAATTACTCGGGAGGGAACAAGGTTGGACTTTACCAAGTTGACCTTGAATCCTAGAGATTTGACATGGTTTAACGTAATGTTGACATGAGTGTTGCATAACTCTTCTGTCTCTGCCACCACCAGCCAGTCGTCTAGATACCACAAGATCCTGATCCCTTGTTCTAAAATGGGCATCAGGGCTTGCCGGACTAATTTTGTGAAAATGCGTGGCGCTAGGTTTAATCTAAACGGCATCCTTTGAAAAACATAAGTCTGATGCATTATTCTTAAAGCCAGACATTTTTTAAATCTCTTGTTGACCGGGACGTGCCAATACGCGTCTGTCAGGTCTAAAGAACACATCCACCCTCCCGGCGGAAGTGTTAGCCTGATTTGATTCACTGTCAGCATCCTGAAGGACACATTGTGAATGTGGAGATTCAGATAAGACAGGTCTACGACCGGCCTCATCTGAATACTGTCCCTTTTTGGTACTAGAAAGAGTTTGGATGTAAACACCGGGTAAGTCGGGGGGACTGGGATAATGACACTCTTGGTAATCATCTCTTGAACTAGTGACTCCACCTCTAAAGAAACATGAGTGGCCTCTGTCGGCTGACGTAAGCGAGGTCGCCGGAGCCACTGCCAAGTGATGCCTTTGCGCACCACAGTCCTTGCCCATGATCTTAATGGCCATGCCTGATGACACGCCCGGAATGACCCAGTTAGCAGACTGGGGTTCGCCGGCTGGACTACTCTCTGTTCCAACACGCCTTTGACTGGCCCCGGGAGTGAGAGAGACCTTAGTTTTTTGCTGGTGGTGGTGTACTCTTGGACGACTGGCTGGGTTTGGCTGGAGGCTGGCCCTGACCTGGTCGTTGGTGAAACCTATGGCCTTTACCTGAGAATTTACCCTGTTTATACCTGATGTGAGACTGACCCTGGGTGGAAGAGGACTTAGGCTGATGAAAAGGCTTCGACCCACTAGCTTGAGCTTTCGAAACTGGTTTGGGTTTAGGGAAAGTAAAGGTAGGCTTATTAGGTTGAGATGAGCTTTGTTTGAATGCTTGTGCCATATTGAAAACAGTCTTCCAAACTGCTGGAGAAATCAAAGAAGGGGTTAGAACTGGAGACAGAATTACTTGGCTTGCAATACGGTCAGGAAGTTTCTTTACTAAGAACATCCTCAGATCCTGCCTTGCTCGAACCGCCTCTAATAAGGCCGTCCGAATATCTCCCAAAGACTGAATGGAAGTTTGGAGAAGCAAGCGCCGGGAAAGTTCAATGGCCTTCCTGACATCCGCAGTTTCGATTGCCTGAGAAGAGCGTAACAGAGACTTCGTTACTTGCTGAGTAACAATATATTGTGAAAACAGTCGAAACGCTTTACCTCTTAACCTAAACTCGCGGTCTAGGTGAGTTGGGGAAGGTGTGCTAAATGGATCTTTTAATTCGCACAAATTGATTTTAGGGGCAGCCAAGAAATCAAACACAACAGAGGGGACTCCTCCGGCACTATAAACCGGAAGAGAGAACCAAGAATGGTGCTCTTGAGGGATTTGGTGAGAAGACTTTGTAGTGAAAGTAGTGGCAACATTTTGAGCCTCTGTTTCCCAGTCCACCCAAGGTCCCGTACCCAACTGCCCCACCTGCAAGACTGGATTAGAGGCTGAGTCTGTGATCGGAAACATATCCAATTCCGGCGTCAAAGCAGAAAGTGCCTTGACGTCGTTAACCCTTCCTACCCGGCCTGCATTAGGTAAGGACAGCACGAAAGAAGGGCCACTACCCGGTATGCCTTATCTAAGGCATGAGCTTAATACCCTAATTAAGCTTGGTCCGAACGCCGTACGTACGACGTATGTCAACAAACCCAAGCGTTCGTCACCGCTCCTCCGAAAACAAGAAGGAGAAGACTCCTCAATGTTATTGTTCTGACGTCATGACGAAATTAGTGTCTAAAAAGCCCCCATATTGGCAACATCTCTGCAATATTGGCTCCACTGAAATCGTCATCACAACTGAACCAGTTGACTTACAGAGCTCTACTCAATGCCAAAATACAGATTGAAAACCACACTACGATTATAGATGAGTGGGAAAGTTCTAGCAGTGAAAATAAACATAAATACTAGGACATAGTCTTAACGCCTAGGCCTAGACATTTTTCGGCCATATCGCCCGGGTAGGGGCGACCGTCATTGGGTAAGACAGCCCGGGGAGGAAGGGTTAAAGCCATCATTCTTTTTCCAGTCAGAAAAAAGCTTTGAAGCTGAGGCAGGGGGCAGGGCTGGCGTTGATGCATACACAAAAAAGTCATGGTTATAATAACTGGGAATGGCCTTAATATGAACATCTAAAACATCGCCTTGACTATCCAATGCTCTGAGTTTTCTAGACTTATTACCTTGGATTACCCACTCATGTGGTACAGGGAGCTCCCCCGAAATGGTAGCTTGTGCTGCCTCTGGCTTATTTGGTAACATTGCTACCCATGACTCATCAGGCCCGTACAAAAGAGGCATAGCTCCTTTTCTGACTGGTGCCTTGTCTAAAGGGGGGGAGTTATGCCTGATATGACCCGCACATTGGAAGTAGTGAGAGCTGCTGTGCCTGGCACAGTGGGAATTGAATCTGACACAAGAGGAGGGTTAGGTATTTTAGCTAAAGCAATGGATGTAGCCAGAGGTCGCACATTCATTGACGTCGCGGGAGCTTCCGTACCAACTGTAGGAGTTTCCGGCGTAGGGCCAAAGAACTTATTAAGTGCATTCAATAGTAACCCATCAATCTCTTCTGTAGTTACATACCTAGCAGATGACGAACTCCGTGGAGATTCGAAAGAACCCTGAGAGTCGTCTAGGTGGTGACCTGACTCTCCAACTTCCATCTCTGAGACTAGAGAACGCTGTTCTTCATCCCTTAAGTCTGGCCTCTCATGGGAAGATCCCGCCGAAGCCGGGACCCCCACATGCCGCCATGTTAGATCTGGGATAGAAGATGGGACATCGGCATCCCGGTGGACGTCAGCCACTACTTGCGTTACCAAAGGATGTGTGCCGTCCTGCCAAGGCTGAGAGTATCGCCATACACCTTGGCTGTGGCTGTTACTCGCTTGCGAGCTTGGAATATTCCCCAATTGGGAGTCCTCACCCGAGCCCCCTAGCGGTTTATAGTTCCGTAAGATACTTCTAAATCTGAGGCTGACACACGTGACCTGGTAGAGAAAGTATGCATATCAGGTGATGAAATGTCCGCCGGGTCATCCTCCACCACATTCTCTGATTCCACCCCCGACCTGTCAGATTGGACGTTAGACTTGGAGGGGGTAGATGCAGAGAGCGGGGTACCAGGCTCCGGCGACAGCCGTGAGTCCGTTCGCACCGGAGGATCCCTTTTGGATGATATATGACTTCTACTAGACTTATGTTTAGTTTTAATGTCTTTAGGACCCCTACTCTCTTCCTTTGTCCTCTTCCGTGGAGGTGAAGAAGAGTGGCCCGAAGCTTTCACCTGCTCCCGCAGGGGTGACCTTGACTTGGACCTCGCCGCTGATGCCGAAGGTGACGGAGAGCGAGGCCTCTTAGATCTGCCAGGGGAGGGTGTGGGAGCCTGTCCCCGCCCAGTCTCGGAGGCCTTACGTGTACGGATCTTAGTTTTAGGGGGGGCATGTTGAATAATTAACAGTTCCCAAAGCTCAAGGTTGTCACATTGCAATGCTTTATGAGCTACATTTGTTGAATAAGTACACTCGACCCTCCATTTAACGGACAAATGCGTGCAAGCACCTGTCCGTTCCTGCTAAATGTCCGTTGCTGCTAAATACTGTCCAGTCCGGATGTAATCCGGAAATTCCTTGAGAAAAATCCGGTGTTGAGTACAGGTGTCCGGATCGGATCGTGACATTTAACTGTTATGCATCATTTTTTTTACTGTACCTGAAATAAATACTGGTAATCCCTTGTGCTACACCCTATTGATAATGCAAAACTATTGAACACACTTAAAAGTGTATATTATTTGGTCTCTATATAATCTGTGAATCATTTCCGATATGATAGAATTAAAGATTTTATTTTCCACCAACTCATAATCAGCAAAAACGACACAAATGTCAATTAAAAACATGTTATAATATTTCCCCATCATTTTGTGTATACCGTGGGAAAAAAAAAAAAAAATCTATCAAACATAAATCTCCCGTCTGGGAAGCTCAGCCCCTAGACGGAGGGGAGGGTTGAAATATTTTGTTGACTATCTCATTTATTATTTATCTATGTGCTGGAAGGATATTATATTTTTCAATTCCATCACATTAGAAATTATTCAAAGATTACAAAAAGTCCAAATAAGACATAGTTATGTTAATGTATAAGGGATTTAGGTAGATGAATTAGAGATAGATAAATAGAAAGAGTGTGTATATCGAGGGAAAAAAACAAAACAAAAAATCTATCAAACGTAAATCTTCCGTCTCTGCTGGCACGGAGGGGAGAGTTGAAATATTTTGTTGACTATCTTATTTATTATTTATCTATGTGCTGGAAGGATATTATATTTTTCAATTCCATCATATTAGAAATGATTCAAAGATTACAAAAAGTCCAAATAAGACATAGTTATGTTAATGTATAAGGGATTTAGGTAGGTGCATTAGAGAGATAAATAGATAGAGCAACGGACTTTGCTCCAACTTTTTTATAGCAACGGACTATGTCCGTTGCTGGGTCCATTGTCCGGCCTACATTTTTTGACCGTTATTGCCGATATCCGTTAAATCGGAATCCGTTAAATGGAGGTTAGAGTGTAGTGAGCAATTGTTTTACTTCCTGCAAGGCCACCGCCGCAGTATTGTCTTTGTGAATCAACAGTTTAACAATTAACCCGGGAACTGCGGGAAGACTCTTAAGAGTTCCCCCGGCGGACTGCGGGAAGACTCTTAAGAGTCAGAGAAAAAAAAAATCAACTTTAAACATCGACAAAAAAAAAAAAAAAAAAAAAAAAATTCCCCTGGGCCATGAAAAATATCACTCCTCTACCTCCCCTCCTTCCCCACTTTCCTCCCCTCCTTCAGTTATCACCTATTTTCCCTGTTATTCCCTTATTCTGAGGTATATTTTCGTGCTAACATTAGCGAGTTGCAAGCAGGGCATTGACATCACTGTTAGCAAGCGAGTGCAAGAGAGAGAGAGAGAGTATCGATCGACTGTGTCTCAGTGGCCTTGGGGGAAATTGGCGGGAAAGCAGGTTGCCTCACCCATACATTATATAACTCGCGGCCTGTATCTCCGATTTTGACCATCCAAACGCTGTTTTCACTCGTTTGTTGTTTCAGGTTAATACCTTTATAATCAACCCATAATAGGCGCGTATGGATAAGTATTAATGCTATATATGGTAAAATGAATATTTTAGTGATGGAAACAGCTCAAATACGTCAGCACAGGCAGAGGTGTCTAATTACCCCCATGCGCACTTCTTAGGTTAAAAGGGTACAAATAGTGCAATGCTTTGTCACCCATATCCCCCGTGACCGATCTAGGCATTTAACACATTTAATGCACAGCTTGTGCGCAAAAATAGGGATACCGGAGCATAATGGCGTTGAACACAAAGCTATGAGAGGTTCTATGGCCGACATGACCGAGACTGGCGGAAATCTACCCACCCCTGGGATGTACCTGGTCACCTGGCGCCACGCCGGTACTCCGCCCTGGAAAAATAGAAAATTCCCAGGAATTAATGCTCATAAGGTTACCCCAAAATGTTATAAAACATGTGTCATAAAACTGCTGGTCAACGAACCATAGTCCTCAACCACTACTCTTCGCTGCCCCGCAGTTTCAAGTTAATCAGCATATCTTTACCTGTCCAAAAGATTTAGCCTATCTTCTGAGTCTTCATAAATATGAAGCATATCTTTAATAAAGATGAAGTCCTTCAAGTATCCCTTTACACTTGAAACACTAGTAAGATTCAGGCATCTTCTTATCCCATAAAAAGTCTAAGCCTATCTTAATCTCTAATCCGACTTCTACCAGAAGCCCTCATAGATCGCCGTCTTGTAGGTCGTGATACCGTATTGTATCACCCAATTGTTTGGCAAACCATAGCGAATTGCAAATCCGGTAATATAACCACCCGAAGGTACCACCGCCGGGTTTCATATAAAATGTCAAACCAATTGTACCTACCCCAGACCTCTTTGCCAAAAAAGGTCGCCGGGAGGAAAAGACCAAACAAACAAACAGCATTGTCTTGAAGGCCGTGATACCTGAGAGTATCAATCAATTGTTTGGCAAACCATAGCGAATTGCAAATCCGTTAATACAACCACCCGAAGGTACCACCGCCGGGGTCATATTACATGTCAAACCAATTGTACCTGCCCCAGACCTCTTTGTAAAAAGGTCGCCGGGAGGGAAAGACCAGACAAACAAACAGTTTTGTTTCAATGGCTTTGAAAAGCCGAGAAAACCATATCCAACAGGTGTCAGCATGACCACCTAGATAAATGTGTGGAGCCCACCTCGCCGGGAATAACACAGGAAGCCTGTGTGATCCGTGAGCATCCTGAATGATGTGTTGTGACTGTAGCGATTCAGATGAGACAGGTCTACGACTGGCCTCATCTGAGTACCGTCCCTTTTTTGGCACGAGAAACAGTTTGGATGTGTAAACTGGGTAAGTTGGATTGACTGGGAGAATGATCTGCTTGGTGATCATCTCCTGAACTAGTAACTCCACCTCCAATGAAACATGATTGATTTCTAATGGTTGACGTAAGTGAGGTCATCGGAGCCACCGCCAGGTTATGCCCTTGCGCGCCACTGTCCGAGCCCAAGTCCGCCGCGGCCAAGCCCGGTGACACATCCGGAATGAACCAGCTCCCTGACTTAACTTGTCCGGCAAAACTGCCCTCTAATCTAACTCGCCCACGATAGGTTCCGGGAGTGAGAGAGTTAGTGGTGTAACTAGTTTTTTGCCTGTGGTGTGGTAGAGGTAGACGGCTGGCTAGCTTTGGCAGTCGTTGAACCCTGACCTGGTTTATTCTTCTATCCTTTAACCCACTTGCCAGAACCTTTACCTTTCCAGCCTCTAGCCGTACTGTTTCCCGGCGTTGGAGGAGTTTTGAAGGCCTGAAAAGACTTGGCACCACCACTTGAGTACACCTTCTGATGGACTTTAGGTTTTGAGTAAGGTTTTGTGAATTTATGGTGTTCCTTTCTCGCTGGGGAAGCAGTCGTTCTAGCAAGCTCAACCATATTAAACACTATACCCCATGTCTCCATACTTACTAGAGAAGCAGTTAGCACCGGGGACATAAGAACTCGGCGACCTATCTCTTCCGGCAACTTTTTGAAAGTGGACCCTCAGATCCTGCTGTACTCATACCGCCTCTAGAAAGGCTACTCGTACGTCACCTAGAGATTGAATTGAATTTTGTAAAATCAACCTGCGAGACAACGTAAGCGCCTTCTTGGCATGAGTGTCCGTCACCGCTTGGTTAGTCCTACTGAGAGACTGAGCAATTTGTTTACTGAGCAAGAACTGTGATACTAGTCTGAGTGCTGTCTGTCTTAGCTTAAAGTCCTTGTCTAGTTGTGCTGGTGGAGGGGTAGAGAAAGGTTCTTGCATTTCCCACAAAGACAATTTAGGTGCATTGAGAAAATCAAGAAAAGCTTTAGGTACACCCCCTGCCGTGGCTATTGGCAGAGAAACCCAACTATGTGTTTCCTGAGGTATCTGATGTGCAGATTTACTAGTTATAGTTGCAGCAAATTGTTGTGCCTCTATTTCCCAGTCTAACCATGGTCCTGACCCAATCTCCCCAATTTGCAACACCGGGTTGCCAAACATATCCCTGACTGGAACTGTATCCAATTCTGGTGTTAACAAACCCAGAGCCTTAACGTCATTAACCCCATCTAACTTAGACCAGTCAGAAAATAGGCGAGCCGACGAAGGAGGTGTCAATGCCGGGGAATTTGCATAAACAAAATATTTAGGATCATACAAATTAGGAATTGCCTTAAATTGCATCTAACACATTACCTGATGCATCTTTAGCCCAGAGTTTCTTACTATTATTCACTTGTATTTGCCACTCCTGCAAAACTGGAAGCTCTCCCAAAATTGTCTGCTGAGCAATTGAAGGGTTTTGGGCGGGAATATTAGTCCACGAGACGTCGGGACCGTAAAGCAACGGCATTGGACCTTTCCTTATGGGAATCTTCTCCAAAGGAGGAGGATTGACGTCAGTAATGACTAACATTAGAGGTCGACACAGTAGCCGATGAAAGAACATTACTAGGTCCAGTGAGATTAACCGGCAAATTTGACTGGGTGATAACTTTAGTAGCTTCTAATGGCCGTGGTACAGACAATATCGAAGGAGCTTCCGGTATTCTTGCTTCAACCTGTAAAGATAGAACAATTGATTTAACCACATCTGTCAAATCTCCCCTAGTCAGATATTTCTTATTAACATCCACTGAGTCTGTTTCTGACTGACTAGACTCCTGTGAAGATCGTGCATATGGTATCTGCTCACCCTCATCTTGCATTTCTTCAAATGTTTCCATCAACTCACCGTCTTCTACCGGATTTTTCTGTATCACAGGTAGTAACTGTCGTTGAGCAAAGTCTCTCCACTCTAAGTTTGTACTAGTAGATGGAGATTGATCACTGTTTTGAGGTACATAATTAACTTCAGAACCACCAGAGGTTTCTGAAGTTTGACTAGTACTAACATGACCCTGACACCTTACCGGTTGTCTACGTTGCTCCGTCGACCGTGATTCAGAATGTTGCCCTTTACTAGCGTTATATAAGCCTGCCTGTTGATTAATTGACTGGCTAATATCATTGTTAACGTCTTCTGAGACATTAACCTCCTCCGGGTATTCTCTATAGTTGTCAGCCAATACTTTAGCCGGAACTTTCAACCTAGAAGGACCCTGCTGAGAATTTACAAGAGGGATTGAAAAGTCAGACCTCACAGATAGAGAAACACTATTTTCAACATTACCTCTAACCTTTGGAGTCTTCTCCACCACCTCCGTTCCCACCTCGGAACAGTCAGATTAACCGTGAGACTTGTCGGAGGTAGCGACGGAGGTAGCGGTACGGGACCCCGACGTATGCCGGTGTCCCGAATCCGAAGACTCTTTACGTGATTTGTGTTTACCACTATAATTTTTCCGGCTCGATGACACCGCTACTGATGTTGAGGCTTCCGGTGTAATCCGTTGTCTCTTGTCCTTGTGTCTGGTATGCCTTGAAGACTTGGAAGACTTCCGACGAGAAGACCTAGACCTAGAGCGATGTCTGTCTTCTTGTGATGATTCTGAAGACAGTATCCTATTGGGCTGTACGGGGGGAGTTGCCCTAGTATCATCTGAGTCGTCACTGCTACTCACCAGTCTTTTAGATAGAGCTTTAACTTTAAGTTTAGTCATACTAACTGACTGTGATGACTTAGTTTTGTTTGCATTAGGTTTACTGATTAAACGTTCCCAGAGTTCTAAGTCATCACACTGAAGAGCTTTATGGGCAATGTCTTTAGTGTAGGAATTAAATTGTGATTTAATTTCTAATAATGCCACCTGACACGAAAGTTCACACTTTGTAAACAAGTCTTCCCTAAGTTCGGAACATACACTGCACTTCTTTGAGAGCCAAATTCCTCGAGATCTGTCCAAACACTTTACACACTTAATACAAAGTTTGTGACTAAATACTGGTATGAGCATACAGTTTGGCGTGGAACACAGAGTAAAAAGCGGCATGTTCACTTTGACTCCCCCCGCCGGGATCGGCTCCCTTACCTGGGACTCGTGCCGAGGTCGCACACACATTTCTGAAAGGTAAATTTCAAGAATCAATGCTCATAAGGGTAATCCAAGATATCCACATGTATATTTCTTTGAATCCGCCGGAAAATTAGATCTAGCACAACTAGCTAGTCTACTGTTCCGTCGTATCCTGGTAAAATCATATTTATATATTTGTTTATTTTACCAGACTGCTTATCTATGACACTTCGTATCACTGACCCATATTAAATAATTCCTATCAAATGTAAGGTTGTATTTTATTCTAAATGCCTCCCTTGACGAATGATATTTTAGATACCAACTAAGACTTATCCGTCTTAGATGACGAATTTACTTGTCTTTTAATTTATAGGCGAGTCTTTTCAGCTGAGCCGAAATGTACCTTAGGAAGTCTTCTCTTCCGCCGGAAATGTAGTGGTACTTGCCGACCACCACCGGGTTTATAGGATCTATGTCCTTCCCAGGAAGTCTTCTCCTCCGCCGGGGATGTAGTAGTACTTGCTGACCACCACAGGGTTTATAGGATCTATGTCCTTCCCGCCGTAAAAAGTCTTTGACAACTACGAACGAGTTTCATGATCGTTTCTGTAGCCGCCGTAGCGAGCCTCCGGTAAAAAATACACTGTATTTATCCGCCGGAAGATTATAAACAAACCCATTGTGATTACTAACTCGCCTGCCCGACAAATAAAACACAAACGTACATAGTATAATGGTCAAGACATCTGACAATTTCCATCATGCATAATATTACTACATGAGAGGGAAAGTTATAACTTACAGCTACAAAATTATAATACTTCATGATAATAATAATATATCCTAGCTATAAAAGATTTACCCCTAATTTGAGGCTAGCCACGAGACGGACGACTCTCAGCTCCAGCGTCCAACATCCACCAACCACCACACGTAGCACCGAGTACTGCAACTCCAGTCAAAAAACCTGCTGTTTCTACCTTAGTGGTAGCCAGTCGCAGGGCCCCGCAAAAACACGCCTCCTAACTAGTAAGGCAAGGCTATCTATCAATCTATTGCCTGACGCCGTGATCCCCGAAGGGGTGGCCACGAACGAACCGCCCCCATGCACCTCTGTCCCCAGTCAGTCGACGCCCCTCCCCCCAACCAGCACTGCCTTCGTTCATATACTTCCTCACTCCATCCTTCCACCTCTCATTCGGTCTACCTCTCCCTCTCTGTCCCTCCACCTCGCTCTCGTACACCCTCTTAGTCATTCTCTCGCTTTCCATACGTTCCATATGGCCGAACCATCTCAAGTTATTCCTTTTCTCACTTTCCAGCACATCTACCTCCACACCACACCTCCTTACTTCCTCATTAGTCTGTCTATCCCTCCATGTAATTCTGCACGCACTTCTTAAGTAATTCATTTCCACTGCTCTCACTTTTGGTCTGAGTCACTCAACCAACGTCCATGCTTCGCTTCCGTAAGTCAGTGTCGGGATTACCACACTGTCATGCAAGGACTTCTTCACTTCCATACTGACCACCCTATTTCTTGTCACTGCTTTCAGCGTTCCTACAACCCTCTTCCCCTGTTGTACCCTCTCCCGCACTTCTTCATCCATAGTCTCATCTTTACTCAACACACTGCCCAGATACTTAAAAGAGTTGACTATCTCCATAGCCTGACCGTTCAGCTTCACCTCACACTCTGTGACTTCACCCCTTTCGAAGACCATAACCTTGCTCTTCCCCGCATTTACCTTCAAATTCCGTTTTTCGCACACTGTTCCAAACTCATTTACCAGACCCTGCAACTCCCATTCATTATCACTCATCAGAACTGTATCATCCGCAAACAGCAGTATAGGTAGCTTCCACTCAATTCCCTCCCTTTTCAGCGAACACACCAACATCCACTGCTCTTGATAGTATTTCTTTCATTACTCCATCCATATATACAGTAAACAACCACGGGGACATCACACACCCCTGTTTCAAACCAACATTCAGGTCAAAGAACTCGCTCTGCTCACTCTCCACACGTACTGCCGCCTTTGCACCCTCATACATGCTCTTCACTGCTTTCAGCAACTTGCCATCTACTCCGTATTTTCTAAGTACTTAACACAAACCTTCTCTATCCACTCTGTCATAGGCCTTCTCCAAGTCCATAAAGGCAACATACACCTTTTGTTGCTTCTCCAGATATTTCTCCACAACACAATTCAGGGTAAAAATCTGATCTACACATCCTCTTCCCTTCCTAAAACCTCCCTGCTCGTCGCCTATCCATTTCTCCGTTCTCACTCTCACTCTCTCAATCACTACCCTACTGTATACCTTCCCTACTACGCTTAGAAGACATATTCCTCGGTGGTTACCACACACTCCTCTTTCCCCTCTGCCCTTATATAGGGGGACTATTATGCCATTCTTCCAGTCATCGGGTGCACTCCCCTTCTCCCATGCTAGTTTGCACATTTTCGATACCCATTCGATCACTATCTCACCACCATACCTCAACATTTCCCCACACACTCCATCTGTTCCTGGTGCTTTCCCCAACTTCACTCTTTTCATGGCTTCCCACACTTCTGACCTCCTGATCCCCACCTCCTCCTCCACTACTTCTCTTCTTCTCCCTCCCATACCATATCCAGCTATGTTTGCTGGCTCTTCATTCCTTACATTTAGCAACTCATTGAAGTACTCCCTCCATCTTTTGACTCTCTCTTGCTTCTCGGCTAGCATTCTCCCATTCTTATCTTTCACACCCTTACTGTTTCCCTTGCTACCTTCCCTAACTTTCTTGACTTCTTTCCAGTACAGTTTCTTACTCTCCCTCCATTTTACACTCAGATTCCTTCCAAATTCCTCATCTACTCTTCTCTTACTTTCCTTCACTACTCTCTTCACCACCCTCTTACTCTCCACGTACCTCGCTCGTTTCTGTCTCTCGAAATCTTCATTCCCTCTACTACCCAACCACTCTCTATATGCTTTCTTCTTTTCTTCCACAGCTATTCTTACCTCTTCTGTCCACTATGCTGTACCTTTCACTCCCCTCCCTCTTCTCATGACATACACTGTGTCATCCAGGATAGATGTTGACCGCGATCGACCACCTCTTCGCATTGCAAAACTCTACTTTGACTGCCACGACCTACCTCTCACCATCACTTTAGGTGCTGAGTTGCTGCATGTGTGGCCGTTTGTTCGTCGGCCTCGTCAATGTAGTGTTTGCTGGAAATTCGGTCATCCGGAAAAATATTGTCGCTCTGGAAGGCGCTGCCTACATTGTGGAGAGGAGACGGGGGATGGTCATCATCCTGTCCCTTGCTCCACTGTAACTCCAACATGCGCGAATTTGTGGCGAACATCACATCGCCTCCGATAAGCAATGTTCTCATTACGTGTTTGCGAAGGAAGTCCTTCATCTACAATCAAAGAAAGGCATTCCTTACAGAGCTGCTGCTCGCCTAGTGCGTGAGTCTGGGACGGCGCCCAAGCGCAGGTATGCCGCTGTGGTGCGTTCGTCTGATCCATCGCCCTCCCCTGCCATTACACATACTCCGGTTCGCTCTACTATCCCATCGCCGTCTACTCGTCGTGCATTGACCACATGCTCCGCCAACGACGCAACACATGCAATTTGTTAGTAGTCTTGGCAAATCTAACGTCAAGGCTATTAACCTAATTGCAATGACGACTTGTCTATTTTGACTGCTATGTCGTCATCCCAACCGCGGTTAAAAAATAAAACTTCTAGAGTCTACTCCTTTACTTGCTCTAGGAGATGTTGTACATTAACCAAAACTACCACCGAAGGTGAAAAATGCATAGAAGAGAAGAAAAAGGGATTTACCTGAGAGACAGCCCATACCGTCTTCTGTCCATGTTGACACCTGGTCGAACCTGAGCGCATGCGCCGTTTTCCAAGCATCATTTTCACTCGCGCCCTCATATGATTCAGACGTCTCTGCCTTGTGTTCTTCCATCCACTCTGTCACCGCCATTTTTCGGCTTCTTTAGCCTTCTTTTATGTTAGACAGATGCTACATGGTTTAGGGCACACATGAAATGGGCTCCAGAATGTTTAGAATGTATCATATGGAGGTCGCGTGTGGAAATAGTCTACTGGAGGTTCGGGGGCCGCCTGGCGCCCTCCGTCTATGTTATTTAGTTATCTTTCTCTTTTCATATTGTCTTTCCCATTAGCAGGGCATAGTTTTAGCTTATTTATAGCCTAGCTTGTTTCTCATTCAGGTTTGGCTATACCCAATTGAGTTTTCATATTTTCATAGCCTAGGTGTTTACATTCGGGTAAAATTCAGAAATTACCTGGGGGCCTTGCTTGATTTGTAGTGTCTGTGTCGGTAATTTCTCACAGCCTTTCTTTCTCGAGTCCCGCCGTTTCGATCCTCAAGAGTGGGTCACGGCCTGGGCGTGGTGGGTTTTACTCCCCAGGTTTTTTCGCTTCCGACACTCACTTCAAATAGGCTATGTGCCCCCCTTTTTTCTCCCCAGAGGTCACTTCCTGGCATGCTTTTACCCGTTTACGTTTGACCTCCATCTTTCGCCCACCTTGAACTCGTGCCCTTTCTTCACTGCTGGTCGCTGTGCTGTTGCTGTCATCTTCACCCTCACCCCTCTTTGGCTGGTTAGGCGAGTGAGGGGCGGCGCTCCCTACCTTATCGTAGTGGTCAAGCATGCGCCCCCCCCACCCCATGTCTTCAAGCCGAGTTCAAGGGCACGTTTTCGGTGGGTAATCATCCTCTTTCTTGCACTTTCGGGGGTACCTTAACAGGGTCCCCATGTGTGCTAACCCCCTACCTGCCTCGGTCTCTTCCCTGGGCTATGCTCGTTCTATCTTGGGTAGGGTGGTTCCTGGGGGAGTTTCCTCGCCTCCACTGGTGTGTCTTCCCTGCTGCCCACCAACCTAGGCCTGGTTTAGTTGGGCGTTTGTTCTAGGAAGACACTGTCAAGCTTGTGGGCCCCCATACACAGCTTTAGAGGAGCCTGCATTTGCTGGCTTGTTTTTACCTTTTACACTGCTCCCTCGGGTAGCGCGGGTATATCGTACTGGGACCGCGCCGCGCTACGCAAACACGCGCTACACAAAGCAAAGAACTTATGGGATTAATTCTATTGGTTCTGACGACTTCCCCAAAGTCACCTTTTTGACCATTTACCACCCAATAACCTTACCAAATATGGATCAAACATTAGTAACAGACAACCTAACCCTATTTTACAGATCATATCTATGAAATGAGACACACAGGTAAGTTACTGTTCATTACCTTGTCGAGTGGTGCTGTGGATGTGGTGCGTCGCCTCCCTCTCTCTCCCGCCCGCCCGCCCGCCTGCCCCCTCCCCTCCCCTCCCCTCCCCTCCCCTCCCCTCCCCTCCCCTCCCCCACGACACCAAGATGGGCGTCACTGAGAGGAGGTTGAAGGCCTTGAGGAGGTTGAAGGCCTTCCCAGGTTCTGGTCGTCATCGCCGAACCCTGAGAACAATGACATGTTGTCGTCAATGTCAACGTCAGAAGGGAGGGAGTCCGAATCGTCACCCAGCTGGCGTTCTTCCTCCTCCGAATCGTCACCCTGCTGCCGTTCCTGGCGGTCACGGAAAAATTCTGTGATCCTTCTCTGTTGGCGAGCATTGACCCTCTCAGTAAACATCTCGGAGTAGTGTCTCAGCAGAGTTGAGAGTTGCATAGACGTTGCTCGAGCCCTATCCCTATTTGGATCCTTGTTCTGGATACGGTCAGCCAAGCGATCAGCCAACTCGACGATCTCACGTAAGTCACTGGTGATAGGGTCTCCATCGTTAACTCCATCTTCGGCAGGCGCTTCTTCATCCGCTAGTTCCTCATCCAATTCCTGCAGTAAGTCCTCGGGATCCTGCTCAGGTGGAACAATCATCTCTCGGACGTCTTCCTCGTTGATATCTTGTAGGCCTGCCACGTTACGAGCTGCTGCCACTGCCTGTTCAACCGCAGCTTCTACCCTCTGACGCTCACCTGGCAGGTCTAGCTTGTGGCCAGGTAACCCCTCCAAAATATTCCTCCATGCGTGGTGGATAGTGGGCTGGTTGATTGAGTTCCAACTCTCGACAATGAAGTCAATTCCCATTTTTATGTGGAATTGCTTCCAAAATTGGAAGACTGTAAGGGTGGCTGGATTTTCAGGGGGATCTTGGGCTTGTTCAGGGGCTGGATCTTGGGCTTGTTCAGGGGCTTGGTCAGGGGCTGGATCTTGGGTTTGTTGTGGGGCGGCATTGGGGTCATCAGGATCAGAATCCAGGTCGGACATCTGATCAATTTCTTCATTTGTGTCGGTTGCAGAATCCAACATTAAGAAGGTCTTCGTGGCATAGGCAGCTTTAAGACAGGCGATGATCTCCAGATCTAATGGCTGTAGAAGAGAGGTTGTGTTGGGTGGCATAAACATCACCTTTATTGAAGGGTGTCTGTCAACTAGCAGGGGCGAATGACCAGGTTCTCCAGTTATTCGCACATTCTTAACCTTCTGCCGATTAAGAAAAGACCAGAGTCATCTGTGTGACGCTTGAAATGGTGGCGGGTTAGGCACGCTCAACTTGACAGCAACTTCTAGATAAAGTTTTTTGGTCTTCTGACGAATAGCTTTTCCATCAAGAGGGACCCCCCTCCTGCTTTGGCGATCAATATAACGACCAACAAGTTTCTCAGTCGTCTTGAGAACAGGGTTGGCTACCTTAAAGGCATGTTGACTCGCTATGCCTGGGTTACCCTTGAGAACTTTTCGTATCTTGTCTCTATTCTTGAAGATTGTTCGTATTGTCGATTCATTCACTCCATAAGGATGGGCAATATGTGCCTTCTTGGTACCAGATTCCACCTTCTTCACCACCTCTAGCTTCTCTGCATAAGTGAACTTGCGGCGCTTGAGTGGTGGGGGCATGGTTGCGGTGATACTTGGTAGAACAGAAACGATTTGGGCGGGCACTATATTATCACGGAGAGACGCGGCGTAGGACTAGGCCTACCCAAGCGTGGGGGAGGCCGAGCCGAGCCGAGCCTAGCCGAGTCTGACGTCACGAGTCTACCGAGTCTGACGTCACGGCCGAGATATGGCGAGAGATGCCGAGCCCCCAGCCGACCACAGAGCGTGCTACATAAATAAAACCGTGTTAGATGCTGACTCGGCACACTAGGGGTACCCGCGTTAGACCAAAACCGCACTGTCCAAAGCCGCGCTACCCGAGGGAGGACTGTACATTTCATCTCCGTCTTTCGCCCACCTTGAACTCGTGCCCTTTCATGCTGTTGGCAAGATGGAGCTGTTCTACTAGGGGCTAGCCTGTACCACATTGGACTGGGTTAGGCTAGTGGGGGGCGGCGCTCCCTGCTGTGTCGTCATGTTTTTCCCAGCTGGAGCCCCCCCCCCCCCCCTCCCTCTCTCTTCATCGCCGATTTTTAGGGCACGATTTCGGTGGGCAATCATCCTCTAATTTAAAGGGAAAAACCCCTGGTGTGTCTTCCTTGCCACCCCCTCCCTTGACCGGTTGAGATGGGTACTATTCACAGACTACACTGGTCAGCTTGAAGGCCAACTCACAAGCTTGGAGATCATACTAAGCTTGTTGGCCCTCACACAAGCTTGGGAGATCATCAGGAGATGCTAGGAGTCCTGGGGGATGTGCCTCCTCTCCCCTTGTGTGTCTTCCTTGCCAGATTGTGATGGGTACTGTTCAAGGAAGACACTGCTCAACTTGTTGGCTCTCACACAAGCTTGGAGATCTTGCTCATCTTGTTGGCCCTCACACAAGCTTAGAGGTCATAAGGAGATGCTTGGAGTCCTGGGGGATGTGCCTCCTCTCCCCTGGTGTGTCTTCCTTGCCAACCCCTCCCTTGACTGGTTGAGATGGGTACTGTTCAAGGAAGACACTGCTCAGCTTGAAGGCCAACACACAAGCTTGGAGAACATGCTCAGCTTCTTGACCCTCACACAAGCTTGGAGGTTATAGGGGATACCCACAACCTTGCGGTCCCCTGGTGTGTTTTCCTTGCTGCCCCCTCTCTTGACAGTTGAGTTAGGTGATGCTCTTGGAAGACACTGCTCAGCTTCTAGGCCCTCACACAAGCTTGGAGTTCATCGATGCCCGCACTGGTGCGGGTCTCGTATAGCGCGAATTCCCAGGCCTTCACACAAGCTTGGAGTTCATAGATGCCCGCACTGGTACGGGTCTCGTATAGCGCGAATTCGCAGATACACAAGCTTAAAGTTCATAGATGCCCGCACTGGTGCGGGTCTCGTATAGCGCGAATTCGCGAATTCACAAGCCCTCACACAAGCTTGGAGTTCATAGCTGCCCGCACTAGTACGGGTCTCGTATAGCGCGGATTCGCGGTCCCGCGGGTTGTGGTGTCACATAACACGCTACATTAGGCCCGCAATTGTGCGGAGGTGGTTGCTTTTTACTGCTAGCCAATGTTGTCGTTTGTCTTCACTGACTGTGCTTTTACAATGACATGGACGGTATATAGATGGTGTTTTACACACACCTACCTCTGGTTTTCACTGTTTTTACTGTCTTATCGTCCCTGCATTTTGGATGTTGAGTTGGTGTTTAACACTTTCTCCGTCTTTGCAGGTTATCCCGGTGTGCTTCAACCTTGTGGGGAATATATATACTGTATACAGTATATAGGTTAACACCCTTTACCGGGCGAGGAACCATAATTATATTGTAACTTAAATGGGTGGCAAAGATGGCGCCCTACACCCGCCCCCAAGATGTGCTAACGTGGTGCAATCGCCTCCCAGCCAATCAGGATGCATCACGTCACTACCCAAGTCACTGACGTCATAGCTTCCCCAGCTCGCCATTCGCTCAGAGCCGAGAGAAGTTCAGTCTGTTCCCAACCTTCGTCAGAGTCGCACTTTCGCCCCAAGTTGCTCCCACGCCCACGGCCCCACCACCCGACATAATGCCGGTAAGTTGATGAAACTCAAACATTGTACAATAGAATAAATGTGCTATCGAATGATATAGGTGTCAATTACGTGAGGTTTATAGAAATGGATGTAAACATCGAGTGAAAAAAAAGTTACCCCAAATATGATCATGCGCCCGTCGATCGTAATTTTTGAATGTCCATTTTTGGTAATTTTGCCTGTCTATCATAAAACAGAAGTGCTTCTAAATGGTAATTAGGGACGTATGTCGTAATTTTTGTATTTACACTAATGTTTTTATATAAATATTTATAACTTTTTATGAAATTTCCCCAATTTATTATGGGTTATGGGTAAAGTTGTGTAGAACATTATTACATGCGCCAGTGACAATAATGCCCTATTTTTATGTTTTTTTTACGTTAGTGAATAATGAATTATGCGTATTTGTTTTGTATTTCAACAAAATTTCTTCATATATTATTGCATTTTTGGGTCAAATTCTATATTTAAATTATGTTCATTATAATGTACATACTGTATTGTACAATATTTATTTATATTATTATTATTATATATTCATTTTTAGATAATATTAAATATTTGATTTGGTTTATTATAAATACTGTATATATATAATTATATATATCTATATTATCTATTTTTTTATTATATATGAATATATATATTGTTATGCCCTGATTTTATACAGGATTAACTTGGTATAGGTGGGTTCTACAGGACTGGGTTATGGGACTTCATGCACAGGACACAAATGGAATCAATTGAGGGCATAAATAATATCAAGATAATGGTTTATAATGCAGCTTTATTCTCCGAAAAACACTGGTAGAATATTGGTTATATGTGCATTCGAAACAAATGGTAAATTGGATAAGTCAAATGCGTACTTTGGACTTTTATAATCTCTAGCACTTCTCGCGGATTTGGATAGAGACTCACTTCCCCTTCCAACGTTCAGGTATGATTCTTCTGATCACATTACTTCAACGATACGTAGGTTACACGAATCACATGGGTTAGGTATCTCGTTAAGTAAGTCTCTGGTAATAGGATTCGAAATCAAAGATGCAATTATAAGTAATATAGTTATTTCCCAAGAATTAACGTAAAGGGAACCACTGTAGCTAGGTTCGCACACTACCATAGTAATCACTTTCCTCTTAGCATCAGAGAAATTCGAAACACAATTGAATACACTGGATGATTGAGTTATTTTTACCGTACACTGATACTTCGAGAATTAACACGGTAATAGTTTCCTGGTTATCTTGAGTTGGTGATGTTGGGGGTTAACAGTTTGCTCCGTGGCCGTCCAAATTGTCCGGGAGTGTAGAGAAGGTTACAGTTGGGCTACTTGTGGGCCGGTGATGACACACCGATATGTTACTCTTGCTGAAGACCTTAAATAACATTGTCTCCGGTACAGCCGGATAAACAATGCATCGAATGAACGTAAGACAGTCGGGAGAAGCGACTTTCTTATCTATTCTGGTTTTTATAAGAGGTTCAAGGTGTGCGAGCGGCTTTTCGCCTTTCGGTCAACAGACAATTGTTGCCCAGGAGTTATTCTTGCAGAGTCTTCAATTAAGAGTTTCTCGCATAATCCCTTCTAACATAACAAGATCTTTCTACCCTAGACCTGTTATGAGTTATGATTGTTTGTAAACCCAAGTAGACAAAGCCACACTACAATACGTTTATAAGACAATCAACAATTTGTGAATCGGTTGTTTGCAGTTATAATCTTGCCCTCGGGGATCCAATTGCAAGAGTATGTTCACGAAGGGTTGATTCACTTCCTCACAGATTAACACTGATCGCGGACACCGAGTTATCACGAATCTTGAGGGTTGGAGCCCTGTAAACATCAACCAGACCGGCACAGCCGGTGCGTTGATATCTACTTCTGAACTGGCGCGCTTTTTCGCGGGGGGTCTTTTATAGGGGGGGGGGGGGGGGGTGTCAAGGGGGATTTTGAATGTTCCAGAATTGGGATGTCGGAGGGAAATACAAGTTAATTTAATCCCTTGACTTAGGAGAGTAGTAAAAAAGGTCTTTTATATCGTTAGTACGTAGGCCGAAATATGACCCGATAATGTTGACATCTTTACTCTAAGACAAGTTATTATTAAGTATTAGAGGGGTGTAGAGGAGGATTTGGGGCAAAAAAAAAGGGGACTAGTTTAATGGGCGCCTTCTGGCCTAGGGTAAGGCATTATACATTATTTCATCAAGTATCCTTCTCTGGTCTAGCGGAAATGCTATTAGGAATCTAGGACGGGTTAAGGGGAACTTTGGGAGGTTAGTTAGGACTGGAATGGAATAGGATTTAGGCTGGGATTGGAACTTGTAGTTCGTTGTAGGTATTTTTTTTTTTTTTTTTTTTTTCTATGTGATTGAGTGAGGCAAAAGGCATAACTGCCTATAGCGAGTGCCTCCCCCATAGTTGAAAGAGTGACAGGGCCAAAATCAAGGGACGTTCGAGCCAAAATGCCTGGACACACGGAGTTTGAAGCAATTTAAGTCATAGGAAGAGGGAAAGACTGATTCTGGGAGAGAGTTCCAGAGCTCAGATGTTGAGTAGAAGAAAGTTTGAGAGTAACGTTTCACTCTTGGGTTGGAGAGTTGCACAGAGTAGGGGTGGGATTGAGTTGCAAGACGGGTACCACGTGCCCTACGTAAAGGAGGTGGTATGCACTGGGATAGCTCTGAGGAACACTGATTATTATAGTAGCGATAGAATAGCGAGAGAGATGCAACATTGCGGCGGAGAGAGAGAGATTGCAGAGAGTTGGTGAGTGGACGGGAGTTAATGATACGAAAGGCCTTCCTTTCAACTTTGTCTAGGAGAGCGGTGTGAGAGGAACCTCCCCACACATGTGAACAATACTCAATACAAGGGCGCACTATGCCCCTGTACATAGCAAGAAGCTGTGCAGGGGAAAAGAACCCCCTAAGGCGGTTGAGCACACCCAGCTTCTGGGAGGCTGCCTTAGCAAGACTGGTAATATGGTCCTTCCAAATGAGAGCAGAAGAAAACACGACACCAAGAATATTGAGAGAAGATGAAGGGTTGATTTTTGCATTGTTGAAGAATAAGGGATAGTCCGCTGGGAGATCCTGACGGGTAGATAGATGGAGAAATTGGGTTTTGGAAGCATTAAAGTTAACAAGGTTTTCTCTGCCCCAATTGGAAATAGTATTTAGATCAGAATTTAAGAGTTCTATGGCTTCATTACGTTTGTCGTTGAGGGATTGCTGGCTGGGGCGTTCTGAAAAACTAATGGAGTAGTGTAAGGTTGAGTCGTCTGCGTATGAATGGATGGGAATTAAGGTACAGTTAAGGAGATCATTTATAAAAATTAGAAAGAGAATAGGAGATAGGACAGAGCCCTGAGGAACACCGGAGTTTATAGGGTGAGGAAGTGAACAATGGCCGTCCACAACCGCAGCTATGGAACGGCCGGAAAGGAAATTAGAGACAAAGGCACAGATGGAGGGATAGAAACCGAAGGAGGGTAGTTTAGAAATTAAAGATTTATGCCAGACTCTATCGAAGGCTTTCGATATGTCTAGTGCAATAGAAAAAGTCTCACCGAAGTCCCGAAAGGAGGATGACCAAGAGTTAGTAAGATATGAAAGAATATCACCAGTAGAGCGACCCTTAAGGAAGCCATACTGGCGATCTGAGAGCAGATTATGAGAAGAGAAATGCTTAAGAAATTTGGAAGCAAGAATAGTTTCAAAAACTTTAGAAAGACAAGAGATAAGAGCAATTGGACGATAGTTGGAGGGTTGAGAGCGGTCACCCTTCTTTGGGACAGGTTGAATGTGAGCAAACTTCCAGCATGAAGGGAAGACGTTAGAGGATAGACAGAGACGAAAGAGTTTGCCTAGGCAGGGAGTCAGCACGGAAGCACAGTTTTTGAGAACAACAGGAGGAACACCGTCCGGACCGTATGCCTTATTAGTGTTAAGCCCAGAGAGGGTAGAAAGTACATCTTTAGAAGAGATTAGGATATTAGGCATAAGTAAGAGAGAGGAGGGCGGAGAGGGAGGAATAGCACCGGAATCATCCAAGGTGGAGTTTCTAGCAAAAGTTTGAGCGAAGAGTTTAGCTTTGTCAGAGGAAGAAGTGATGGTTGTGCCATCAGAGTGGGAAAGGGGAGGGAAAGACGAGGAAGAGAAATTGTTGGAGAGGTTTTTGGCTAGATGCCAGAAAGCTTGGGAAGAGCTAGAGTTGGATAGTTCAGTGCATTTATTATTGATGAAAGAGTGTTTGGCAAGTCGAAGAACAGATTTGGCTTGATTCCGGGCAGAAACATATGAAGAATGAGAGTCTTGAGTTTTAAGGCGTCGGTACCGTTTGAATGCTTCCTCCTTATTGCGGACAGCAGTAGAACAGGCGTGAGTAAACCAAGATTTTTTAGCATTAGTCTGAGAGAAAGAGAATGGAATGTATGCTTCCATGCCCGATAGGATTACCTCGGTAATGCGTTCAGCACTCTCCGAGGGTCCTCGGCCATGGAAGCAGAAATCATTCCATGGGAAATCAAAGAAGTACTGCCGAAGAGCCTCCCATAGGAGTGCCCGGGTTTTTTGTCAATAATTTTGTGGGCCCGATGGTGCCCGTGTAGGCCTCCGCGAGGGTTGGTGGGGTCCTCTTGGTTAGGGTGCCAGCTGGGCCTTGAATACTGGGGTATGGCGTTTTTTACGTTAATGGGGTTACTATATGCGTTGATGATATTGGGGGTTATATATTTCGTTATGATTGATCATGGAATCTGGTTCTTACTCACGAGACTCACTCGTGGGGGTTATGAACAGTGATTTTGTTAAAGTGCAAGTCAGGAGGGGAAACTTACCCTCTTTAAGGGGAGTGAGAGGGGGGGACTAGCCTTGCGTGGCCTGCCCTAATGTTCAGGTTGTGAGTTTTGGTAATTTAGGGTAGAGGATAGTTAAAGGAGGTACAAGAATAGGTTTGTACGCTCTGTTTACTGGGGCTTGAGAAAGAACTGACTCGGCACGGATTAAACATCCTGACGGGCGTCTTGCTATGGGAGGGTTGTGAATTTGGGTTGGTATTGGAGAGAAAACGACAGGGTGACTCAAAAGGTTACAACTGGCATGGCGTCACAAAAGTGGAGTATTGTGGATTGTGGACTAGAAGGTGGCGATTGATTAGACGTATAACAGCTGTGGGAAGGAATGGAAAAGAGGAATAATATTGTGGATAAAAGATAGTTAACCTAGGGAATGAATGCATGCATGAACGACAGTATTATAGCCGTCGTTGTAATAGGATGATGGGACCTGGTTGAATACTCGAGTTCCATTACATCCACACTTAGTTACTAGAAAGGACAACGGAGCATGGGGCTACATACATTTATCTTCGTAATGGAGAGAGATACTAGGTCGCTTTCCTGTGTCCCTCTTGAGATGATCGTATGTAGATTGGTTATAATTAACTTATATAAATCCTTCATTTCCCTATGACGACACAGGTATGAGAGTGTTTGAAAGAGAAAATGAATAAAAGATAGTTAACCTAGGAAATGATAATACATGCATGAATGACGGTATCTTAGCCGTCGTCATAATAAGATGATGGAACCTGGTTGGTATGCCCGGGATACGATCCGACAGAAGGACAGTGCTGCTATGTCGTATTAATATCAGTCGGGCATAGCTCTGGTTTATATTATATATATTTGTTAGTTACTAGAAAAGGAAACAACTGAGCCTGGGGGCGCGTAATTAAATACAGGGAAAACATAATCATGATCTGATTTGTTGTGAAATGGAAGCTAAGGTGTCTTGAGATCGCCTTCGTACCTACAAAAAAAAAAAATTAAAGTATTATAGCCTGCGTATGGGTTTACCTACATTTATCTTCGTAATGAAGAGAGAGAGCTACTAGGTCTCTTTCCTGTACTTCTCTTGAGATGATCGTAGGCAGATTGTTCGTAATGAACATATCCGAATTAACAGGCCTAAATCACTACAATCACTGGCATAGGGTTATTGGGTGTATAGTAACAAAACAATATTCTGAAGGGAAGTATTCTGTAGGTCTACAAGTAATTTTCCGAGAGGGCGGTGCCGCATAATCCGGAGTTACTCGTTGGTCAAACAATTAGCCAAGAATATCGAGGAAAATTATATTGACTTTAAGAACTCATTACAGAATATCAGTTATTACGGACTCCTCAAACTCATTAGAATAGTGGGGCGTAAATGTTAGTTTTCTGTGGAGTGTGGCATACATAGAAAAACGGATTTTCATGGGGTAACAATTAAAATGTAAAACTTGCAAACTAAACAAACCAAAATTGGGACAAGGACAATATAAAGTCAAATTAAATTATCAAAATCGCTATGTGGAAACAACGCT
Organism: Paralithodes platypus; assembly: GCA_032716605.1. Classification (NCBI taxonomy): domain Eukaryota; kingdom Metazoa; phylum Arthropoda; class Malacostraca; order Decapoda; family Lithodidae; genus Paralithodes; species Paralithodes platypus. The sequence goes on along the minus strand of CM064508.1, from coordinate 52,625,931 downwards.
TACTAAAATGAAAATTATTAAATAAAAGAACACAATCCACCACATAGGGTGTACATTACTACATGAGCAAGTTAATCTGTTTCCCAAGCAAACTAATCGCACATATAACAACGCACTATCGTCACGTTAAAGGAAGTAGTCAAGTTTGGGAAGTCCGGGACGTTCTGGCAAATTTTACTAAACTCTGCATGAATAAAGAAACTACATGTTAAATGTCAAAATATTATTTAAAATCAAATTTGCAACATGACAAGACATTAACAATAGTACAAAATACAAATATTGATAAGATATCTATACTATTACAAAATAATATATAAAATACAGTACAGCACTCACTAACGATAGTGCTATCGGGTAGGTACCTGTAAGCATAGCATGCCTCAAGTGACCCCTATCAATAACTACCCTACAAATAACCTACATTTATAGCACAAATAAACTAAGGAAATCGCAAAAGTAAGCAATTGATACTATCGACAATGAATACATATAATATAAAGACTAATAATTGCAAAATATGAAGTCAGTCAGTAACAACAGATTAAAACAAAGAGTACTCTTTTAACAAGAACAATAAATTTAAAAAATCATCAATATTAATATTAATAATAATAATAATAGAAAAAGAAAAAGATAAACAATAAATACAGACAAAAAGTAAGCAGAGGTTATACAAGAAACTTCAAGTTAAAAATGCTTGATTAAAATTATTGATGTCAAATTTTAGAATACAGTCACAATAATTGACCCTAAAAAGATTAAATTTATGGAACAATTTACTTGCCTCAAAACCTCTGTCCACTAAGAGTCTGTATAGTAACCTAGCTCTAGCCCAAAAGTCATCTACTTTAGTGCAGATTTTACAAAATCTTATTAATTGGGAATAAAAACAATTATAAGTTATTTTACTATCGATATTACTACTAGGGAAAGGAAAGTTTATTACGTTAAAATTAAAATCATCAACTTTGTGATATACTTTAAGTATGCACTGTTCATTAACAATCTCTATATTTATATCAAGAAAATTTTCAATTTGAGGCGGTTGTAACGAAAATGGGGATGGTCTGGGGCTATTGATAGAAAAGTGTAAAAATGGGGGAACAAAGATAGGTGTCTTTCCTTTCTAGAAGTTCCCTAAATTATGTTAACATTAGGGAGTTGGTACATCAATAAAATAGCAATGTGGATCTCAGTGAGTTATGGGGGCTGTCTAGTGTAATTGCATAATTAAATCTCGGAATTACTCCTAGGTATTTTGTCTAGTGAAATGGAGGTTGTATTAGGAAGGTTGGGAATATATATAGTTAGTGGATAAGCAACGGGAGGTTAGGGACATATAATTGTTAGAATTGGGGGACTATGATTGTTATATAACTAAATACCAGGCTGACGTAATCAGATAGACATGTAAATGGTATATTAATTCAGATAACGTCTATCTTGAGGAGTTATAGAATATAGATCGTCCCAGCATAATAATTTATCTTTCCAACTCTCGAATATAGATTCGTAGTCAGGGATTGGCCGCTGATCTGAAATCATAACAAGAATAACACAAAGAATAATGGTATATTAATCCAGGTAACGTCTATCCTGGGGAGTTATAGATCGTCTCAACATAATCATTTCGATCTCCAACTCTCGAATATAGATTCGTAGTCGGAGATGTTTTCTCCTCTGAAGCAATAATAATAATAACACACAAAGGATAGGGTATATAATAGGTTGAGAATGTCAAGGAGTAAAATAATGTGGTTTGTATACTAGAAGACTGTGATTGGAGGGACGTATAACATGTGGATCGAATGAGGTGGAAGAGAGAAAAACGAAGTTGGTGATAATTATAATTATCCTTCCCTGTGGCGCCGGGTCCCTTCGTTCTTGGGGATCTCGTTGGGGATGGGGATTTCGTTTCCGGGAATTTCGTTTCTGGGGTATTTCATATATATATATATATATATATATATATATATATATATATACTGTATATATATATATATATATATATATATATTATATGCACATTTTTATTCGTGTATTGACTTTTTTTGGACACACTTTTAAAAAATTATTTCTCTTTCAGTTCCAGACAAAACTCTTTTACAAGCGGGGCCGCCGCTGCGAGGCTGCTGTGGTGCCTGCCGACCCTAACATCAGCGATGACGAATCGATGTCTGACGACGACGACGCTGACCTGGACTTCATGCCACCACCCCACGATTTGAAAACACTTCACACGTCGGATGAGCCCAATGGCAAAAGGAAGTGTGTCAGGCCTGCAGTTGAGGAAATTGGTGAAGATGAGGAGGAGGAGGATGTGGATGTGGAGGCAGAGCTAGAGGAGGGCGCTAGGGCTAAAGCGTCCAAGGGTAAGGGTAAGGAGTCCCAAGCACGACCCACAACCTGGAAGAAGGTGGACATCAGGAACCCGCCCCTGCCCACCTATCACCACCAGCCTCCTCAATACATCCAGGCTCCTCACCAGTATTTCAGCAGATTCATCACTCCACAGGTAATCAAGCACATTACCTATCAAACCAACCTATATGCCACCCAGAAGGACATCACCACGACTTTTTTAACCACTGAGGAAGAGATGTCGGTGTTCATCAGTATCCTACTCTACATGGGTGTTGTTCAGTGTCCCTCCATGGACGACTACTGGGCTATGTACACTCGGGTTCCTCAGGTGGCCGACCTCATGTCATCGAAGCGTTTCCGACTCCTCCGCCAAACGATCCACTTCAATGACAACTCCCAGCTGGGTGGCACCATTGACAGGTTTTACAAGGTCCGTCCCCTCTTCAATTTTATCACTGATGCCTTCAGGAGTGAGCCTCAATCACCCAAGCAGTTCGTCGATGAGGTCATGGTGGGATACAAGGGAAAGACGGCAGGGAATCTCAGGCAGTACATCAAGAATAAGCCTGACAAGTGGGGATTCAAACTGTTCTCCAGAGCCTCAGAGGATGGTTTCATCCACGACATGGTCCTTTACCAGGGGAATACTACGCTGTCTGCCCACGGTATCCCCCTAACCCCAGAACAGGAGGTCCTCGGAGCCACCAGCCAGATTGTGTCGGTTCTAGCCAGCACCATGACCGCATCTACTACCACAGCCATCTATGCCGACAATTTTGTTACGAGTCTGGAGCTGGTGAGGTACCTGCAGGGGAGGGACTGTCGGTACACAGGGACTGCAAGGGACAACAGGATTGGCAACCCTCCTCTCAAGGGGGTCAAGGAGATGGAGAAGAAGGCTGTCCCTCGTGGTTCATATGACTACCTCCGCACCGACGATGGCATCCTGGTTCTGAGGTGGAAGGATAACAAGGTTGTGACTGTGCTGTCCACTGACCTGGGGCTGGAGCCGGTGGCGAAGTGCAAGAGGTACTGCAAGGAAACCAAGAAGAAGGAGGAAGTCGATTGCCCCAATGTCATCAAGAGCTACAATGCAAACATGGGGGGCATCAACAAGAGTGAAATGCTGGTGCACCTGTATCGTACCCCCATGAAGTCCAAGAGGTGGTACATGAGGCTCTTCGCCTATTGTGTGAACATCTGCCTGACCAATGCCTGGCTGTGTTACAGGCGGGACTGCCGGGCACTAGGCGAAACTGGGATTTGCCTCAAGGACTTCCGGATACAGGTGTTCCGTTGCACCAGCAACAAAAAGCCAGTCATCTCTCAGCCTCTGAGGAGCTCCTTGTCCTCGTCACTTGGCAGCCCCAGCCCCTACAGCCCCACCGACGTGATCGACCTCCCCAAACCCATCCGTGGTCACCGCAGCCAAGTGCCTGACGCCTCGGTGCGGTTTGACAAGACCCTCTTCCATGTGCCACTGTATGTCACCCGGCAGACCTGCAAGCACTGTAGCCGGAAAGGTAACATCATCCGGTCTAATGTGCTCTGCCGGGTGTGCAAGGTACACCTGTGCCTCAACGCAGAGAGGAACTGCTTCCTGGACTACCACACACCTGTTGCTTAGGATCAAAAGGCAAGGAAGTGGAAAGGAGGTGGGTAATCCTGGCCCCAAAGCCATGCTCAGCAAATCATTATACAGTGGTCCCTCGTGCTTGGCGAGTTTCAGCTTGGCGAAACACAGTATTGGCGATAGGTTGGATATGGTACCAGAATCCGAATTTGGCGCTTCAAATTCACTTTTGGCGCCAAGAATCTGAGTGACTGAAATCGCCGATAGGCCTATACAATAATTTACTTATCATTACTTATTATATCTTATAAACATAATAGTAGGTAGCCAACTTACCATAATACTAAATTATATTTCATAATAAACTTATATAAACCGAGTAATCTTGGCCAAACCGATACGCATGCAGTTTTGTTTACCACCGGCTTACTAAAGTGCCACCATTATCGATTTTCTTTGTTCAACAAAGAAATAAGTGATAGAGTGAAACAGACAATCTATCAAATGTGGAGAGTACGAGAGAAAAAAATGAAAGAACTGAAATAAGAAGAAAGAAGACTGAAGAGAGAGGAAACAAGAATGAAGAAAGAAGAGAGAAGAAAGAAGACTTCAGAAGACAAATAGAGCACGTCACAAAAAGAAAAATAACAAAACCTCCCAGGGAAGTGCCGACGTTAAGGCTAAACTTCCCGAATTCCAACTGAACTGAACTGAACTTGAGCCGACTCGAGCGGGAGGGTTACCAATTGAAGTTAAATCCGCAAACATATATTGTTAGATGTAAGACATTATAAATACCACTAGAAATATGAATTGGCAAAATCCATATAATATCACTTCGAAATTGTTCTGAAATTTCAAAACAAAAGTTTAAATACAAACCGCTAGTGTAAATAATTGCTGCTAGATTGAAGTAAAGGTCTCTAGATCTAGCGGAAGTCGCTATACGTATTGGCAGTACTGTTAGATGTAAGACATGATAAATACCACTAGAAATGTGAATTGACAAAATCCATATAATATAACTTCAAAATTGTTCTGAAATTTCAAAACAAAAGTTTAAATACAAACCGCTAGTGTAAATCATTGCTGCTAGATTGAAGTAAAGGTCTCTAGATCTAGCGGAAGTTGCTATACGTATTGGCAGTACTGCACACTGCCGACGTCGAGTCGTCGACACGATTGTCATTGTTGTTGATGTTACAGTAGAGGCATGAACAGAATATCTTTCTTGCCCATTAATAGCTATTTCATAGTCCCACAGGACTTATTTGGATATATTTATGACCCCTGGTATGAAGGTATGTTGCCAATATAATAATAGAGACAAATAAATAGTTAAAGGACAAATAACCTAATAATAATGACAAATAAATAATTAGGCTAACTCTGTGTATCCCGATACTTCATGTGACTGAACTGGCCATGGCCCATATAGTTCGGTTATGGGAGTGATCACTATTTGATGCAAATTCTGGAGAATGGTGATGTTATAGACGTGGTATATTGCGATTTTATGAAGGCCTTCGATAAGGTCCCACATAAAAGGTTAATAGAGAAAGTTAGAAGCTATAATATAGGGGAGAAATGTGTGAAATGGATAGAAGCCTTCCTGAAAGATCGGAGACAGAGGGTGCTGGTGAATGGAATAGGCTCGGGGTGGAGGGAAATTACAAGTGGGGTACCTCAGGGATCTGTGTTGGGACCACTACTGTTTGTTATATTTATCAACAACTTACCTGAAGTTATAACTAATGGAAGTGAGATATACCTGTATGCGGATGACACTAAGCTGTATAGAAGTGTGAGGAGTAAGGAAGATGTGGGTTTGCTTCAAGGAGATGTGGAGGGCATGAAGGGATGGTCTGAACATTGGTTAATGCCTTTTCATCCAAAAAAATGCAAGTACTGTACATGCGTATTGGGACAAGCAAGATAGACAAGGTAGGATACAGTATGTATGAAGCGATGGAGGAAGTTAATGCAGAAAAGGATATAGGAGTAGTGATAGACAATAAGTTAAATTTCTCAGAACATTTAGCGGAAAAGATAAACAAAGCCAATAGAATTGTAGGGCTGATAAGGAGGACATTTGTGTCACTTGACGAAGAAATATTCAGGAATCTCTATACAGCGCTGGTTAGGCCGCACCTGGAATATGCGAACCAGGTGTGGTCTCCATATATGGTAAAGGATATAGAAGCAGTGGAGAAAGTGCAGAGGAGAGCTAGCAAGCTAGTACCAACGTTGAAGAATGCGGGCTATGAGCATAGGTTGAGGATACTGGGGCTTCCGACACTGGCATATAGGAGAAAGAGAGGAGATATGATAGAGACTTTTAAGATAGTGTCAGGAATGTATGATGATGATGTGTGTGAAGGTATCTTCTTGATGCGGGAGGGAACAAGAACGAGAGGAGACTCTAAGAAAATTTACAAAGAAAGAAATAGGCTTGAAAATGCAAAGAACTCATTTTGTGATAGAGTAGTAAATGAGTGGAACGCACTGCCCCAGTATGTAGTCGATTCCGAATCAATAAGGAAGTTTGAAAGTAATCTTGATAAAGCATGGGGAAGACAAGATTTGAAGTTTGATTATAAAGCAAAAATACAGAATAGTAAAAAATTTGCGTCTGCTACCGCCGCCGCCAACACCGTGAACGACCGCAGCAGTGCAAGTACTGGCACTGAGCTGGATACACAGGCCTAGTTTGCCTTTTTCTAGAGGATCTACTGTAAGAAACTGTAAGAATAATGTCTTGGCTTTTAAGCAGTTAAAGTACGAAAATGGAGGTCAAAAGAGTGAACTTGGGCCTCGTCAAAGACTAATGGATAATTTTCCCATTTAACCCGGCAGCTACGGGGAGACTCTTAAGATGTTTTACCGGGCGACTGCGGGGAGACTTAAGATCCTAGGCCTAAAAAAAAACATTTAAAACACCCCAGTAGCACTTTAATTCTTTTTTTTCCTTTTTTTTTCTTTTTTTTTGCCCCTCGGCCATGCCACATATCACTCCTCCACATACCCCCCCCCCTTCAATTATCACCTATTTTTCCTGTTATTACCTTATTCTTTGGTATATTTTCGTGCTAACATTAGCGAGTCGCTTGCAAGGCGTGGTCATATGTGTGTCTATGCATGGGAAAGAGATAGAGATAGTGGCCTCAGTCTCTCTCCAGGCCTCGTGAGAGGAGGATGTGACGCCGGCTGGCTTACACTTGATGAATGAAAAACTCGCTTTCAATTCGCGATTTTGACCATCCAAACACTTTTCCCTCTTGTTTTATTGTTGTAGCATGTTACTATCTTCATATTAAACGTAAAATAGGCGCATATAGATAAGTATTAATTATATTTATGGTAAAATAACGATTTTAGTGAGGAAAGAGTGTAAATACCTACGCACAATGGCATGGTGTATACTACAGGGGCTGCGCATCTGCCAAGTTAAAGTACTATTCGCATTTGGGAAATACACTTTTGGCGCTGGTTTGGCTAGACTAATTAAATCGCCAAATGCGAGGGACCACTGTACTGTAAGGTATTTTTATTCTAATATATTTTTGGTAACTTTTTAAAATAAAACAAAGATTATACTGTTATGTAGAGTGTTTATTTATCCATAATTATTTGTTTCAATATTGCAATATTCTGAAATTTTATGACCTTAGACCGGCGAGGAACCATATATGGTAATTTCACATATTTCAATTTGCAACCTAAAAATTAAAAATTAAAAAAAAATTCAGAAGTAAAAATGTCTTAGAATATGGTCTACTTTCATGGTCTAGGATCAGACAATCGATATTATATTATAAGTACAGTAACCCCTCGCTATTTCGGACCTCTAATTGTCGGAAACCCGTACTAGCCGGATCGCCGTCACCTCCCGGACACGTACTTCCGTATTTCGGACATTTCCGTCATCGTTCCGACAGTCTCTAACAGTGTCGGATGACGCCCCCCCATGCCCGGTGAATGTCCGTCAAAACGGAGATCCGCCGGAGCGCCGATATACAGGCTTGGCTCTGAGTCACCCGCTTGGACGTCACAGGCGTCAGTATGTGTGAGTGGGTAGCCATCTTGTGTGATTTTGATCTCCTCCGCATATATTCCCGTGTTATCATGCCTCCCAAAGCGTAAGGTGACCTCGATATCACTTGAGATGGAGAAGGGAAGTGAGGTGGTCAAGGAGAAGTGGAGTGAGGTGGAGAAGTGCAGAGAGGTGAAGGGGTGGACGTTTCAATGAAGCGGTGAGTGTTGATTCTTATTTTTCGACCATCAACTGAACTTATTGTTTCATATTCAGTACTATACTGTATGTGCTATTACTGTACAGTATATTAACCTAAAGTACGAATAGGGTAGCCTAGCCAAGCCTAGGCCTATTCGTTGTCATGGGTGCATGAGCCATGAAGTTCGTTCACGTTTCCCTTCTTCTGAGGTCGCATTTATTCACATGCATGAAGTTCGCTCGGTGAAGTTTGTTCTCGTTTCACTATTACTTATTCGATAGTTGGATTTTTTTCTTTCAGGTCGTTTTTTTTGTCCTGTTTTAGATCGGACACAGCCGGACTTTGGACATCTCGGATTTTCGGACAGGGTGTCCCCCCAATTAGTCCGAAATAGCGAGGGTTTACTGTATTTCTATGAGTGCCCGGTAAAGGGTTAAATAAAGTTAAGTGGCAACACTGCTCACTTTGCTCAATCCTCCTTCATTCCACGCTAGCGGCCACAATGTACATCTACACTTTTATTTATTCGTTTGTGTTAACATTAAAATTTAATTTTATACATATTTTTCTCCTTTGGTTTCGCGAAAATATTCGCATATTCGCAGATAGCTATGAATAGAAATGCGGATGCAAATACGAATGCAAATATTGAAAAACAGCGAATATTCGCACATTCGCATGTGCGAATATTCGGTCCAGAATATATGCGGAAGCGAATATTCGGTCCATCTCTACTGTATATTATAAATATATATATTGTTTTTCTCATACTGCCCAAACTTATGTATAGTTTCATGTCACAAACAACATTTAAAAGAAATAATTCTGTGAAATTTATGTACGGTTTCTAACTTTTCTACAGATGCTGGAACAGCAATAATTGTCCCAGCAGGTGATGGAGGAGGTGCAGTCCACCCTCAGCAGCCACAGGTCCAAGAACCTGCTGGAGTCAACCATAAGGAGCTTCATGCAATTTATGGAAATGAAAATGCTCCACATGGACCTCCCTGGAGTCCACAGGTTCATGGAGAAGGTCGGGCAGTTGGCCTTTGACGCCACGAGACACATCATGGTTGGCGACGAACCATCTCCTGCCACAACCTCAGCCATGCCCAAGGTGCCTCCAGGGCCTGTGTCTTTTTTCATGCGCAACAGGCACCCCCACTCCGTTTGTCGCAACCAGTGTTGTACAGCACGCCGACAAACATCGCCCCCATCAACCACCCGCCTATACACTACCAGATGCCCTTCGCATGGCACCCGGTAGACATCACTAGGCCACCCTCACAATTCGTCCTGCCAACGCCGCATCTTCAACAGCAGCAGCAACCACAACCACCACCATCCACGACGCCACTGTCACACATTCCGACGACGACTGTGGGTTTCCCAACTTCTTCGCCAGGAGTGACAACCACTGCCACAGCGCCCACAACCACCATGGATTCATTCATCCACACCCCTCAGCCACACACTTCGACCTCCTTCATCGAATTAAAAATAAATAATAATTAGTGATAATTGTGCAATTACCTCTATATTAATTTAGTGTATATAATTTTGTATTGTTTGTCATACATTTCATGTCCATGTTAATAAACTAATTTATTGTACATGTATCTATACACTTACCCCTCAAAACAGTAATATTAACCCGGGAACGGCGAGAACACTCTTAACCCACAGGACCCCAGCGCCGCAGCGTATGCGTCGGTAATGTATGTAACGCTAAACCCCAGCGACGCATAGGGAGCGTCGCGGTTAATTACTCAGGTCCCATGGCACCTAGAGGGCTCAGATTTGTATGGGAACTGCGTAAGTATCCCACGCAACAACTGTGGGTTTCCCAACTTCTTCGCCAGGAGTGACAACCACTGCCACAGCGCCCACAACCACCATGGATTCATTCATCCACACCCCTCAGCCACACACTTCGACCTCCTTCATCGAATTAAAAATAAATAATAATTAGTGATAATTGTGCAATTACCTCTATATTAATTTAGTGTATATAATTTTGTATTGTTTGTCATACATTTCATGTCCATGTTAATAAACTAATTTATTGTACATGTATCTATACACTTACCCCCCAAAACAGTAATATTAACCCGGGAACGGCGAGAACACTCTTAACCCACAGGACCCCAGCGCCGCAGCGTATGCGTCGGTAATGTATGTAACGCTAAACCCCAGCGACGCATAGGGAGCGTCGCGGTTAATTACTCAGGTCCCATGGCACCTAGAGGGCTCAGATTTGTATGGGAACTGCGTAAGTATCCCACGCAACAATGCCGATGGTTGAAAACCCTCAAAGTCCAACCGCGTGAGCGCGCAAAAACATGTTTTTGCATGTTTTTGCCTACCCATTTCCCCATGGTAATTCCGACTTTCGGGTGCCCCTTAGGACCCCTTAATGACCTAGGGGATCGTTTTTTTTTTTTTTTTCTTTTTCCTTCATTTCTAACCCATTCCAGGTGTTTTCTGAAAAAACAAAAATTACAACCTGCTGGGCCTGGAGTGTACATTTATATTATATTGCCTGGGGCTCAGTGGGTTAAGAGGTTTTGGTGGGCAAAGGCAACGATCCGCTTAACCCTCAAAGAGCGGCTCTCGACTTAAGTCGGGTTAGAGAACCATAGCCTAAACAGCGGGTCCCGACTTAAGTCGCAAGGGATTTTGAGCACATTATCGGCTCTGAGAGAGAGTCCACGCAGTGTGAGGACTGCAGGCGGGCTTTGACCGCTTGGCCCGAGCCTAGCGAGGTTACTGGCATGAATAACACATACCTACACATCCCTGTCCTCGCTAGACAGGGTAAAATCTCGGGAAATTACCGTATTTTAGGGTTTTTGGACTCTTGTTGCAACATCGTTGCAAGCGAACCCGTTGTACAAGGATGATTCAGGTGTCATTGGAAAGCTCTATTATCGCCATTTCACGGATACATAATTGTATTACGCTCTGGCTCTTGTTTATGCATTAAAAAGAGCATGGAATGATGCTCGTTTAGGGTAAATCTGCCCTATCACCTATCACGCACAGAAATATCGACCCTGCTCGACCAAGGCCGTGGAGGACGATCCCATTGAATTTGTGGACTGTGGTGATGATGTCACCATTGAGCCAGTTATCGCGCCCCTGGAAGACCTGTACGAGCCAGATTACGACTCGGAAGACGAGGCTGATGGGGCCAACGAACGGGGACATCCCCCTACCTATGACCCGGACGACCCCCCCTCCCCCGTCCTAAACCCACCCTCGCCACCCTCCCATGACTCACCCTCGCGCTCCCCATGTGCCAGCACACCAGTTGATAGGGAAAACTCAGCATCTCCAGCCCGACCAGCCCCCACGGCAGCCCCTACAGGAGCCACAGCCCCTACTACACCCCCTACAGCCCCTGCATTCAACCCAGTATATAAGATTCCTGGCCCGAGCAACAAGGTGGTAGCCAGCGATGGCACTAGTTGGAGTAAGAACCCACCACCACCACACCGCGTTTCCAAACGGAAGAGAGCCTCGCAAGCGTACGTGGAGGGGCCAGCACCGCACACCTTCGCAGCCAACACTTTGCCAGATATCCTCATGTTGTTTCTCGACGAAATGATGTTAGCCAGGATTTGTGTGCACACAAACACCTTCATCCTGAAAGTGAGGGAGAGGATGAAGACTGCCACAAACACCTACAGTGACATAGGGCTACTTGAACTCAAGGCACTTTTGGGGGTTCTGGTCGTAGCAGGGGCCAAGAAAGACGACCATATTTCAGCCGAGGAGATGTTTAGCAGCAATTTAGGGTGTCCCCTTTATAGATGTGCCATGTCAGAGTCCCGCTTCAGTTTCCTGATGAGGTGTCTGAGATTTGATGAGGTCGCAACTCGGGTTGAGAGAAGGCAGACGGACCGTTTCGCCGCAATACGTGAGCTGTGGGACGGCTTGGTCAGTCACTGCAGGAGTAACTACACCCCGGGCGAGGCTGTGACTGTCGATGAACAACTCCTGGCGTATCGAGGACACTGTGTGTTCAAGACCTACATCCCCAAAAAACCTGCTAAGTAAGTAAAATATATATTTGTTTAGGGTGAAAGTGGAGATAAATGATAAGTGGGAAGGGTGAAGGGGAAGTGTGGGTGAAGAAACTTTTGGAGTTGGTGGGAAACAGAGAGAAAGTGAATGAAAGACTTACCTTATTATATATACCTTTTTTATTTATGTTTTAATTCATTATATTTATGTAATTTATGCTATTTATTACGGGTGGATGGGACTCGTTAGCCTTGGTCGGCAACTCATCTAGGGGAGACAACCTTATACAAATCCGGGTGGATGGGACTCGTCAGCCTTGGTTGGCAACCTGTCTAGGGGAGTAAACCTGATACAAATCCGTACTGCTTACCTAAGGGTAAGGCAGGTTAGTGGATGGATTAGCCGAACACCACTGTAGAAAAATAGTGCTAACAAGATACACAGAGGGCCTCGGAGTCGGACGGATCCTAAATTGAGTGGTCAATCTATTGTAACCCCTCTATTCAAGAAAGGAAATAAATTAGATGTTAGTAACTACAGACCAGTTAGCATATTATGTATTGTATCAAAAATCCTTGAAAGAGCTGTATACACCCAAATTGAACACTACTCAATGAAAATTATCTATTCTATAAGTTTCAATCAGGTTTCAGAGGCATGTACTCGACAGACTCCTGTCTCATCCATTTAACAGATCACATTCGTAATGAAATGTCTAAAGGTAACTACACCGGTATGGTTCTTCTTGACCTACAAATAGCGTTTGATACAGTAGACCATAATATCCTATGTAATAAACTACAAGCAAGGGGAGGTGTGGTGGAGTGGTCATGCCACTGGATTGGTAATCCAATGGACCCGGGTTCAAATCCCGATATGTCAATGGGAAGATATTATTGGGATTGAATTTGTGCTGTACCTAGTATCAGTGCATTACCACAAAGCCCACCGAAATGCCAAAAAAATACCCTCATTGTTCCCTGATTAAATAACACTGTATGAATATTCCCATATTCAAAATATGTTACAGGGGGACAATGCCTAGTGAGTTCAATGCTCAATAGGTGGCGTTCTGAGAGTGAGGGTCTGAGTCTGGAGGGTGAGACGGTGAAGCACTTGAGCGAAGCAACCAGCCGCTTCAGAGATGGAGCTGCTTTGAGCCATGATGGATGCTTCACATGTCTCACTCCCCAGGCTGGAACAAGACCTCACGGGCTTCACCGTGTTGAGCGGTGGAATGTACAGGCTCTCAGCCTATGCCCGAGAGGGAGTATTTGGAATATAGAAAAAAAAAAAAAAAAAAAAAAAAAAAAAATGGGCATTGGGTCAGTGAACTGGTTTAAATCTTATCATAGTGGTAGAACACAAAGAGTCAACATTGATGATAATCTTTCTGATCCTATGCCAATTAACTGTGGGGTCCCGCAAGGAAGCATCCTTGGTCCCTTACTCTTTCTCTGTTATGTGAACGACATGGAGCTGAGCGTATCGTGTAAATTATTACTGTATGCTGACGACAGTGTGCTTCTGGTTTCAGGAAAAGACCCAATAAGTATTACTGCCTCACTTTCCAAAAAACTAGAATCGTGTAGTGATTGGCTAGTGGACAATAGACTATCTCTTCACCTGGGCAAGACAGAAGCCATCTTATGTGGAACAAAACGCAAATTGAAAGACATTGAGGGCTTCTCGGTCAACTGTAATGATATTCCCATAACAACAGTGTCACAAGTGAAATATCTCGGACTAAAACTGGACTCGACTCTGTCAGGTGAAACAATCTTGGAATCGATCCTGAGTAAATGTAGAGCACGTATTAAATACCTGTATACTGTAGACAGGTGGGATGCTTGCCAGCGGCGACCAAAAAGACCCTATGCCAAGCGCTTGTTCAATGTTATTTTGACTATTCTGTGTCATCCTGGTACTCTGCATCATCTAAATCAGCAAAGCACAAACTTCAGGTCACTCAAAATAAAATGGTTAGGTTCATGCTGAACCTAGGACCCAGATCGCATATTGGCCAGGAACAACTTCAGTCACTTGGTATGCTTAATGTCTCTGACAGGGCCAAGCAAATCAGACTCATAAATGCTTTCAAGATATTTTATGATAGGGCTCCAGAGTATTTAAAGAGTAATTTTGTTAAAGCAAATGAGAGGATTGGACACAATACAGGGAATAGGATGTATAATTTTACGGTCCCAAGAATCCAAGGACAGGGTAAGCTAACACTGCCATCAAAGACTGGAACAACCTACCCCAGTCAGTCCGTGAAAAGAGAACACTGTATTCCTTCAGACGTAGCTTGAAGGAGCACCTGAACCGGACAGCTGCGAGAAGGGAGCACCAAGCTTATGTCTACTACTAAATGCGACATAAGAGATAGGCAAAGCTAACTGAAATTATTACTGAAATATTTTGACCAGTCCAACTATAGAATGTAAGGCATCTTAATATAACCCCCTAGAAATCTTTCTCTAAAGTATCTATTTTTTTCCTCCCCTTTTTCCCCAGCTAACCTAATCCCACAAGGACCCCAATGGAAATACGCCTAACGGCCTTATCCTTAGTTGGAATTATGCAAAGCTGGTACATGTCATATTTGTAACATATTATGTGGTACCAACAGTGTAAAATGCTAACTGAATAAATATTAATATTATTATTATTATTATTATTATTATTATTATTATTAATCTTGTAAGTCCTTCACTAAACTGGCTCGGGTTGTCCCTCTCACAGGGAATAGGTCCGCTTGGGGGCATTCTGTGTGTGGCCACCCTCATAAGGGGAGTAAGGCGTCCGGCAATAGATAGATAGATAGATGTTATTTATTTATTTACCTTCACTAATGACTTACCTTTACAAATGTATAGACTTACCTGACCACCTGATGACTGCCTTCGCCTAATGACTTACCTGACCTTTACCCGACCTTCACTAATGACTTACCTGACCTACCTTAACTAATGACTTACCTGACCTACCTTCACTAATGACTTGCCTGACCTACCTTCACTAATGACTTACCTTACCTGGAATTCAAAGTATTTATAATTTGTTCTTTCCTGTCACAGGTATGGCCTCAAGCTGGTCCTCGCTTGTGACTGCCGGACATACTACACGTTCAATGCATATCCTTACCTGGGGAAGGGTTCAGTACCTGTGCAGCCGGGCATGAACCAGGGCCACTACTTCACGATCAAGTTGCTGAAGGACTGCTACGGTAGTGGCTGGACATTTATGACAGACAACTGTTTCACGTCCATAGGGTTGGCCAAGGATTTAAAGGAGAAGGACCTCACGACAGTCGGGACACTACGGAAGAAGCCCTCTATACCTGCCGTCATCTTCGGCCCCAACAAGTCAGCCCCCAAGGCAGCCCACAATGCCCGGTCCACTGAAACTACAGCCTTTCTGTTTCATGACTACATGACTACAATCTCCTACAAACCCAAAAGGGACAAGACAGTAGCCCTCCTGTCAACACTCCATCACACCACCGAGATAGGAGAAAAAAACAAGGCCACTGCACTACTGTACTACAACAAACACAAGGGGGGCGTCGACACTTTTGATCAGCTGTGTGCCAACTACAATTGCAGCAGGCAGAGTCGACGGTGGCCCATCTGCATTTTCCTGGGAATGCTAAACATTGTCTGCATGAACTCCCACATCTTGTATAACAGCAGATTATTGAGGGAAGGGAAAAAGGCGATCAGAAGGAGGGACTTCATGAAACAACTCGGCTCAGCACTCATAGAACTTTGGGCCGCGCACCGACTCAACCTCCCTGGACAGCACACGACAGTGAAAAACGTGATCCGAGACGCATTCCACTACACCACACTCCCTCCGCCATCACCTGATGCATGTGTGGGTTCTGCCAGACGTCGAAGATGCACCCTCTGCCCCAGGGGAACAGACAGGAAGACAAGCACATACTGCATCATGTGTGGCCACCCTGTGTGCCCCATTCACTGCCACGACATGTGCGTTGACTGCCACAAACCTTAAGTAAATATAATTATTTTGTTCCCAGGTTACTTATTAGACATCTAAGTATAAAATAACACAATTTCAGCACATTCGGTCATGTTTCAAGGCCAAGCAAGCATGTTTCAAGTAATTTTGAAGGGGCCTTTTGGAGAAAACGTTGAATGGTGGGGAGTTAGGTTACTAAAAAGTCACTAAATATACAATTTATTATACCAAATTTACTTATTATTCATGTGTTTATACAATTACAGAGTGTCAGCACAATAAAACATGTTTCAGGGCTTCTTTTGGGTGTTTTATGTGAGAATATAGAAAATGGTGTGATTTTATGTGACTAAAAAGTACCTCTCCTTTCTTTCTTCCAGACCGTGTACTTCCTTGGTCTAGGATATCCAGGTCCTAGCAGGGAGTTGCCCCATTATCCGGCCTTCATCCTACAAAGTGTCAGCCAAATCGGTCGGTAATTTTATTTTATTTTATTTTTTTAGTGAACCCAACTTTTTTTGCACGAAAGTTTTGAAAAACAGTGCCTTGAACCCAATATAGTCAGGGAATCTACACTACGACTGTGATAAACGCTAGTTCGATGATGTGTGTGTAAAATTAAGGCCTTATGGGCAGCAATAAAGCATTAGAAATATGATTTTTTTTTGTTTTCCCTATTGGGGTCTGTCTGACCCCCGTTTCAACTATTGTTTCGTTTTTTGAGGTTTCCCCTTCTAGGGTTAAATAGCTGAAATAGGAAAACATTCACCTCGATCATTTGGGGGTCCTATGGGGGGGGGGGGGGAGCAGCTTCAACCATCAGCTGATGCAGGGCGGTTTTCAAACTTCCCGCCCGCACCACCACAGCTGAGCGCGGCAGTATGACAGATGTACGATGCGTCCAGTTTTCGAGTGACAGTTATTTACACCACCCGAGCATCATGTGTGCCTTCATAGTTCATATATTAGCAACATGTATCGCATAATGTCATTGTAAGTGAAGTTACAGTGTGATAAGTGCATAGATTCAAGTTTTATAAGTGCCGAGGGAGTGGAAAGTCCCACGGGCGTCCTGGTTACCATGGCGACTGGCGGGCTGGCGGCCATCTTGGTCATGGACTCACGCACGTACACACAAGGCCAGCTGACAAGACACCCCACTCCCCCATAACTTTCCCTTTCATTCAATGCCTCCCTCATGCACTGTTTATTGATTTTATACTTTACCGTATGTTTTATAGTTAGAATATGAGTGTTACACATTGTTTTAGGCACTTTTGACTTAGAAATCTGAGTTTTGACGTATTTTTAGTGGGGAGACGGGAGATGGTGGTGGAGGCAGGGGTGGGGGCACTGGGGGAGGACCAGTGTACACATCGCCAAGCTTGGTGTGTACGTAGCAACATGAAACACTCTCTCGTCTCTTCTTACCCCTACCATGACCTGGCGAAATTTTGAATGGGGTCTGGGTCATCATCCTCCTCCTCTTGGAGATACGTCCAACACTCACTAAGTACACAAGGCAACTGGCCGGGCGGGAGGCAGTCCAGTCCTCCCACTCCCTCCCTCCTCCCGCGCTCTCTCTCCCCACTCCCCACCGCGACGGGACTTTGGTATTGCCAAATTGATTAGTATTGCCACTGTTGGGCAACATCATAAGGTATATCCCATATAAATTTGAACCCTCTAGCTACCATAGGACAAGAATAAATAAGCTCGAAAGTGGCGGTGAGATAAGTGGGTAAACTGGCTTTCCCCATCCGCCCGTACTAACCCGCGCGGCTGGACTAGGGGGTTGCCGAGTACCGGCACTGTTCGGCAACATCATAAGCTCTATCCCATACCATCCTCAAGCCTCTAGCTACCATAGGACAAGAGTATATAAGGTCGAAATTGCTGACGCAGGTGCTGCGGCGCTGGGGTTTAGCGTTACACACATTGCCGACGCATCACGTGCGTCGCTGGGGTCCTGTGGGTTAAAAGGCCCCAGTAGCAGTTAAAATAAAAGAATAAGTGATTAAGTGAGATAATTCCCCTCCATACCTTCTATCACTCCTCCACATGTGTCAAACCCCCCTCCTTCCCCCCCCCCCTTTGTTTATCACCTATTTTTCCTCTTATTCCCTTGTTTATTTTTATTGGTTTATTTACCGCACCAACATCTCCAATCCGGTTCTAAGGTGTGGTCATGTGCCTACCGAGTGCGTGGTGTAAGAGAGAGAGACTCAGTCTTCCTCTAGGCTTGGGAGAGGGAGGGTGTATGTCGTGTCTGCCTCACATTTCATGAATGAACGGTCAGCAATAATTCGCGATTTTCACCCTCCAAACACTATTCCCACTTGTTTTTATTGCGGTTACATGTTATTATCTTCATATTAAAAATTGGACAAAACAAACACATGAGAAAGTTAAATTTTAAGCTAAAACAATTATTGCTCTCTATAACTATTATAATGTAAAACTTGAAAAATAAACAAACCAAACCCACACTTACACATATAATACCAGAAGCAAAATGAAACTATATATTTGACGTGGAACATTACTATAATTGAAGATAATTTCCAGGAAAATAACTAATACAAGGGACCCACCATGTTAGAAGGAGCACTCCATTGGTAAATATGACAATCAAATTGTGAACGATAGTACATTTTTTATACGTATATTCCAACAAAATTTCATGATGACCAAAATAATGACATATGCATCTCATTGCATACATAATACATACTGAATTATTTTTAAAAATACAATTTAGCAAAAACATTTGATATAGGGGAGGTGTGGTGGAGTGGTCTTGCCACTGGCCTGGTAATCCAAAGGTCCCGGGTTCAAATCCCGATGTATCGATGGGAAGATATTATTGGGATGGAATTTGTGCTGTACCTAGTATCAGTGCATTACCACAAGCCCACCGAAACGTCACTAAAATACCCTCATTGTTCCCTGATTAAATAGCACTGTATGAATATTCCCATATTCAAAATATGCTATAGGGGTGCAATGCCTGGTGAGTTATCTGCTCAACAGGTGGCGTTGTGTGTGTAAGTGTGAGAGTCCGAGTGTAGGGGGTGAGACAGTGAAGCACGGGAACGAGGTGGCTTCAGAGATGGGGTCGTTTCGGGCCATGAGTGGGCACCGTGCCTCATGTGAAGGCAAGATGGCAGGTGCTCGTTGTGCTCTACGTGCTTCACATGTCTCATTCCCTAGACTGGAACAAGACCTCACAGGCTTCACTGTTCAATGTAAAGCGGTGAATGTTAAGGCTCTCAGCCTATGCCCGAGAGGAAGTAAGTTGGAATATAGAAAAAAAAAAAAAAAAAAAAAAAAAAATATATCGCAGGTAACAATATGTAGAAATCGGTATGAATAAACTTGACAAGACAATAAGTGGATACATTAACTAAGAGGCTTATAAACACAAATTAGTAACCAAGCAAAATATTTAACTTGAGACAAAGATAAACGAAATAAATAGAAACTTAATGTAAACCTTTATTGTAGAGGTACAACGTGATTGTACATGATTGATTGATCGAGATATTATATTTATTTTGTTTCATATATGGCTAGCCTTATGCCTAGTCTCACATCCAACAATTTATTCCTATAATCTTTTCAAAAATGTATATTGTGAGCCTTCAGAGGAAACACAAAGATAAATGAGGAGGGTATATTACTACAGAATAGACACAATTCTAATTCAAACTTTTAACTGTCTTCGTGGTGCAATGCATAAGTGTGTTGATTTTCGGTGTGAGCGTCCTGGGTTCGAATTCCCGGACTGCCACATGTGTTTGTTAATTTCATTAATTGGGTTTAGGAGTAAAGTTGGTTAGTGGAGAGAACATAATAATTGATGGGAATTATTCGTTAGTAACGTCTAAACAACAGTGACAGATTAATATTTTAAAACCAATGGTATGAGGTAGGGACTGCCTTTTTTATATGTAGCCTACTCGGTCCTTAAAAATTTAGAGAAATATGAAATGTAAAAAACAATTATGAAGATTTAACCCGGGAGCTGCGGGGAGACTCTTAAGAGTTCCCCCGGCGCACTGCGGGGAGACTCTTAAGAGTCAGAGAAAACAAAAATCAACTTTTGACATCGAAAAAAAAAAAAAAAATTATATTTTTTTTTTTTTTATTTTTTTTATTTTTTTTGGCCCCTGGGCCATGCAAAATCTCAGTCCTCTACCTCCCCTCCTTCCCCACTTTCCTCCTCTCCTTCAGTTATCACCTATTTTCCCTGTTATTCCCTTATTCTGAGGTATATTTTCGTGCTAACATTAGAAATCCGATTGGAGGGTGTGGTCATCACTGATAGCAAGCGAGTGCAAGAGAGAGAGAGAGAGTATCGATCGACTGTGTCTCAGTGGCCTTGGGGGGAAATTGGCGGGAAAGCAGATTGCCTCACCCATACATTATACAACTCGCGGGCTATATCTCCGATTTTGACCATCCAAACGCTGTTTTCACTCGTTTTATTGTTGTTTCAGGTTAATACCTTTATAATCAACCCATAATAGGCGCATATGGATAAGTATTAATGCTATTAATGGCACAATGAATATTTTAGTGACGGAAACACCTCAAATACGTCAGCACAGGGGGACGTTTCCAATTACCCCCATGCGCACTTCAGAGGTTAAAGGCCACTCCTCAGATTAGACATCTGGAACTCGTTTGGAAAAGGTCACGGGCAAATACCCCAAAGTTAAGCGGATTTCAAGTCAAGTATTGGCCCAAAGCCGGATTAAGATTTCCCTATCTTCCATTGTCATCCTGTTAATGTTATTTTTCAATATGTTTAGCATTTTTCTTTCATTTTCATCCTCAATACTTTTCATTAATATGCTTCGCACTAGAATGTACGGTAAAAGAAAAGAGCACCCTCTCACTAATATGTAGACATATGTTTTAAAGAAATTGGCAAACAGTATACTTTATATTCCAATAACTGAAACATTGGCTAGAATGCATCTGGAAGCATGGTACCATCATCACAATCCCCAAACCCAATAAAGACCCCACACTACCCTCCTCACACCGCCCCATCACTCTCCTCTGCACCCCCTCAAATGTCACCGAACGCCTTATACTGTACTCCAGCTAATCACACCTCACTTTCCCCAAGCTACATCATAACATGTCGTTAGGCCACTACACTCCACAAACACCCTTCTTACAGACCTAACATAAAAAGTTTTGGATGACTTCAATTCAGCTAGGCCAGCACACAGAACACTTCTCGTTACAATTGACATTAACCCTCCAACCCCGGCTAGGGTAGATCGTGACTGTACTCTGTGACCGGGGGTTTTGAGGAATTTTGGTCCATGTTGATTCACCTGTTACTCCTGAAATACATGACACAAAGTTATAAAAAAAAAAAAAAATGTTGCACAAACCTTCATGTGTAGAATGCCATTGAGTAGAGGTCTCTAGCCCAAGTGATTGCATAATGGCGAGCGCGGGAAGTGGAGTGATTTTTATGCGGGAAAATGTTCCCGCGTTCGGATGCGTCGCCTTGGCCCAGGCCCCGGCTTGGCTAACCTACTGCGCACTTAGCCACTCGTCGCGCCAGAGTTTTTACCTCCTGGAGTCGATTTTATTTATTGATAGTGATGTTATTATAGTTATTTGGAGTCCAATTATATAAAATATGTGTATTAGGCTATCATTGTCACTAATATTTCACATTTTCACTCTATACCGTAGTTTTTACGAGTAATTGAGGCTGGTTATTGTTATATTACGCACTAATTATTCGTTATCACAGGTGTTTATTATACTTTGGCCATCTAATATACTTCGTGTGTCACTTTCACTTTGGTAAATATGCTTGAGAGAGTGTCACTGTCACTGATAATGCTCATTTTCACTTGATACGGTACATTTTATTAGTAATTGAGGTAGGTTATTGTTATATTAGGCACTGATTATTCGTTATCACAGGTGTTTATTATACTTTGGCCATCTAATATTACTTCGTGTGTCACTTTCACTTTGGTAAATATGCTTGAGAGAGTGTCACTGTCACTGATAATGCTCATTTTCACTTGATACGGTACATTTTATTAGTAATTGAGGTAGGTTATTGTTATATTAGGCAGTAATTATTCGTTATCACAGGTGTTTATTATACTTTGGCCATCTAATATTATGTCATGTGTCACTTTCACTTAGTTATATGCTTTGTTAATGTTTTATATACAATTTATTGTGTCTTTTTTCACTTATTTATATGTTTTCATAATACATGACTTTTTTATCACAATACATTGTTTTGTTTCCACTTGTTGCCTATATACATACATATTGTCAGTCTTTGGTACTTTCACTATGATTATTAGTTAGTACTCCTGCTTGGTGTGGTACTCAGCAAAGCACGGTATAGCACATAGTGACACCTGGCACTCCACACACTGCATGGTGGTCTTTTTCTGCTTCCTCGGCCTCACCTGGCTGTTCCAGCAGACATGGCACCGCCTTCTGCTAATGGTGACTCCATCTCGATCCAGAGGCAGGTAACCGAGCTTGTGCACATTTAGATACTGTGCACACTGCATGCGGCCCTGAATGGGGGGCACAGGTTGTGCCACTGCCCTCTGTGGCGTAGCATACCTGTCCAGGAGCTCCACCAACACCTGTTTTTGGAACCTCCGCAGGCTACTGAACTTCCTGGGTGTGCGCGGATTCCGAAGCCTGTAGATATTGTAGGCATTCAGCATTGACATGTCCACCATGTGCAGAAAGAACTTTTTGTACCATCTGCACGAGGTACGCAGACAGTTGATGAAGCCTATCTGCATGTCGGACTTGTCCACCAGCCTAATATTTATGTTGTAGTCCATTACAGCATCGGACTTGGTCACCCTGACTTGGGTGCGGCGATCCACCTTGCCAGTCTCAACCATTTCCCCCTTGTGGACGGTGCTCAGGAGGTTGACCTTCCGCTGGTCGTGCCAGTGGATAGCCAGAATGGGTCCCGACTTCTTCTTGAAGACTTCGCCTTTCTTGGTTTTAGGAGGGAAAGTTGGCATGCCCTTCCTTTTCGCTCTAACTGTGCCTACAGTCCCCGTCTTGCGCTGATGGAGGTACTTTGAGAGAGTGGGGGACGTGTAGTAGTTGTCCGTGTAGAGGACGTGATTCTTCTGGAAGTACCGGTTCATCATGGCTTGAACCACTGCTCCGCCAAAGCCAATGAGGGGGTCTATTTCCATGTCTCCTTCCTTCCCGCTGTAGACCAGGAAGTCCAGGACATAGCCAGTTTGGCAATCGCACAGCACAAAGAACTTTATACTAAAGCGATGTCTCTTTGAGGGGATGTACTGCCTGAAGCTCAGCTTTCCCCGGAACAGCACAAGAGACTCGTCAATACAGACATTGCAGAAGGGCGTGAAGTATGACGTGAAACGTTCTCGCATCATCTCGTACAACGTCCTAATCTTCCACAGCTTGTCAGAGAGATGCATGTCGGTGTTGGTGACAAGATGGAGCGCTCCGAGGATGTCGAGGTACCGGTCCCGAGAGATGTATTTCCCGAAGGCAGGGGTGGATATCAGATCTTTGGTGATCCAATAGTCAGCCAACCTGTGCTTCTTTACATGAGGAATTAGCATGGTGATTGCCAGGAACACCATGAACTCGGGATGAGTCACTGGGGTCCACCGCTTCATGTGGCCCTTGGTCACCTTGCCAAAAAAGTTCACCTGGATTTGGTGGTGCTTGTTTGTCTCCTCTATGACAAACTCAGTAACCTCCTTATCAAAAAATGCCTCAAAAAGCTCATGTGGTTGAGCATTGGGGCCTGTGGGAAACCTTGGGGTAACTCCTGAACCCTCCTGTACCTCATCAAAAGGGGTTACATCAGGGTCATTCACTTCATCAGCAGCCACATCCTGCCAGTTGAAAATATAAAATGTGTCCTGCTGGCGACGCTGACGAGGAGCTGCAGCTGGGGCAGCACGCCCACGAACTTTGGCGGCGCGCACCCTAGGGCGGCCAGGAGCGCGACGGCGCCCAGGCCCAGCCCGGCGGCCAGGGCGGCCAGGAGCACGACGGTCCTGGGCCAAGCGTCTGGGTTGAGGGTCGTCGATGTCCATAAAGTCATCGTCGTTGTCGTCAGAGCCGTCATCTTGCCCTGACGGTGGACCCATGTAATCATGGCCAGAGTCATCTGTGAGGTGCCCTTCATCTTCAGACCCCCCCTCATAATCTCGCGGGGAACGAATGATGCGTGGGCGGCGTGTAGGTCGGCGAGGTGGGGAAGGAGTGGCAGGTGAGGCTCTGTCATCTTCATGCAGAGGTTCGGGGCTCCTTGGCCTACGACGAGTCGTAGACAGCACTGGTTCAGTGTCTGTAGGTGCAGGTATGGATGCGAGGTCAAATACATCGTCAGGA
Organism: Paralithodes platypus; assembly: GCA_032716605.1. Taxonomy (NCBI): domain Eukaryota; kingdom Metazoa; phylum Arthropoda; class Malacostraca; order Decapoda; family Lithodidae; genus Paralithodes; species Paralithodes platypus. Next base: position 52,601,331 of record CM064508.1, on the reverse strand, counting down.
ACCTCTGTTGTAGGCTGGAGAGGTGGGGTGGACCCTGGGGAAAGTTGCGGGGGCGTATGGCTGGGACCGGCAGGGGTGGAAGCCGCGGGAGCCTCGAACAAAGAGCGCCTTCTTGTAGCTCCTTTTTTCACATATTTTCTCCCTTTTCCCTTTTCTTTAGTAGTATGTCTCCTCTCGGGGGAAATAGGGGGTAAATAGGCCGAAAGTAGGGGGTCCTCAACCCTAGGCAGTGCTGGTGGTGGTGGGGAAGAATGGCGGGCGCCTGGGGCAACTTGGGTGGCGTGGGTAGATAAGGAAGACAATGGCGGGTCAACCTCACCCTCACGCTCACCCACACTGGCACCCTCACGCACTGCTCCCTCAACAAGTTTTAGGGCCTCTTTCCTGGCTGCCGCGGCCGCCTTTTCAAGAACTTGCTTCTTATAAAAACGTATCTTGAATGGGGATTTAGCTGGCGAAGGGCTAGGTGTCGTGTCACTCAACCTAAACTTGGTAGTCGACCTAGTACTGTCCCATTCGCTCACTCTCACACTCTCATCACCTTGCACAACTATATCACGTTCAGTACTATCATCACTATCATCGTCATGCTCAAATCCAACAAATTGCGCGTCTCTTTGATGAATTTCGTCTAGATCGTCTAAATCTTCACTATAGTGCGACTGATAAGACTCGGAGCTATCACTGCCCAAGTCATCAACATTATTTTGTCCTTCACCACGTTCATAACTCCTCAAAGCTATTTCAATACCTCCGGGAGTCAACGCATCTTGTACGTGCCTTTGCGTTAGGGCGCGACGAACCTGGGCAGGCGTCGAAGGGAGCATGGAATCGGACACAGGGGAATCACTTTTTGGGCTAGTATCCATGTTGGCGGCAAGGTTGAGACTGTTTTGGTGGCGTACATGGTGTCTGGTGGCGTCACCTAGCGACCACGGAACGAAATGTTTACGCGCGCCATTCGAAAGCACATACGCAAGCAATGGTACAATGTTGTACCACTCAGGTTCTCGGGTCAAAACATAATGGTACACACGTGTACCACCCGGGGTTGAAGGGTTAATAAAGGTTTTGATGGCATTCCATGCCATAACCTTACAAATAAAATTCTCAACACAAACATGCACAATGACACAAAAAGATGGCTAGCCAACTATCTAGCAGGCAGATGTGCTCATGTAACATTTGCCGGCCAGAAATTGTACAGAGTCCCTCAGGGATCCATCTCATCACCAACACTCTTCAACCTATACATGCATGACCTACCCATACCCCACACCCGCCAGATACACACAGCCTCTTATGTAGACGTCATAACACTCACATGTACACATCAAGACACAAACACATTATTAGAAAAAGATGGGTGGGTATGTTGGAGGAGAGGGAAATAATTTCAAGCAAGCAGTTCGGGTTCAGAAAAGGTCATTTGTGTACCACAAATTTGTTGAGTTACTATGATAGGGTAATTGACATTGTACAAGGGAGGGAGGGGTGGGTAGATTGTATTTACTTAGATTTCAAGAAGGCATTTGATAAGGTGCCTCATAAGAGATTGTTGTGGAAGCTCAGGACTGTGGGGCGGGTTGAGGGAGTATTATTAAAGTGAATGGAAAACTATTTTATTGGGAGGGAAATGCGAACAGTAATAAAAGGAAAGTTCTCCTCGTGGAAAAGGGTAAAAAGCGGAGTGCCTCAAGGATCGGTGTTGGCCCCAATCATGTTTTTGGTTTTCATCAACGACCTTCAAATGGGAATAGGCTCATATATATCTATGTTTGCTGATGATGCAAAATTAATGAAACATATTACAAGTAGGAGTAGTTGTGAAGAATTACAGAGAGACCTAGATAAGTTATATGAGTGGAGTCAAACTTGGAAAATGGAATTCAACACGAGTAAGTGTCAGGTTCTTGAGATGGGAAAAAGTAAATATAGACCTTCTTGGGGATATAAAATAGGAGATGAAATAATTAGTAAAGCTGTGAAAGTAAAAGACCTAGGGGTAGTTGTGGCAGACAGCTTGTCACCTGAACAGCATATAAATAAAATAACTGGTGAAACCTATGCAGTGTTGACTAACATGAGAATAGCTCTGAATTATTTAGATGAAGAGATGTTAGCAAAAATAATAGGGACAATAATACGACCAAGACTGGAGTATGCAGCAGTGGTGTGGTCTCCACACCTTATAAAACATAATAAAAAACTGGAAAGAGTTCAGAGAGTTGCCACTAAGATGATAGCTAGCCTTAGAGACCTGCCTTATGAGGAGAGATTGGAGAGGCTAAAGCTGCCAATGCTGAGGGAGAGGAGAGAGAGAGGTGACATGATCATGATGTTTAAGTGTGTGAAAGGTTTTGAGAAGATCGACAAGGGAGATTTTGTGGTGAGGGACGAGGGAAGAACCAGGGGTCATGATTGTAAGTTGAGGAAAGTTATATGTAAGTCTGATGTAAGAAAGTTCAGCTTCCCGTATAGAAGCATTGAGTGTTGGAATAAGTTGGATGGGGAAGTGGTGGGAGCAAGAAATATCCAAACTTTTAAAGCAAAATTGGATAAATGTAGAGAGAGAGACAGGACAACACGAGCTTAGGCTCAAATCCTGTATACTACAATTAGGTGAGTACAGCTGCACAACTCCTTCAACCGTACCTTAACACACTACACGACTGGTTCACCACAAACAGACTCAAATTAGCCCCAGCCAAATCTACAGCGACCCTTCTCACAAACTGGACAGTAGAACATAGTCAGGGGTGTTCCTTAACCCTTTCCCTGCGGGAGACGTTCCGGAATGCCATGTCAATTTACAGCAATTTACAGGATTTTAACCCTTTGGCTGCAGCTATGTTTGGGCTATTTAGGGCATATTCAGGCACTCCTGAATGATAAATCAAGCATCTGCATTAAATGAAGTGTATTCTGCCGAAAACTAGGCGAGAATAGCTTCAAAATAACACCAGAACGGGCCCCGTACGTGGTCTGGTTCACCCGCAGTGGTGCCAGTGAAACGCGGGAAACCCGCTATTATGTAACACTCGCTCGCTTGGCTACACTGCTGGGAGACACAGAGAGAGACTCGCGCGAGACGCAGTCAACATCAGTGAGCCGCTCGGTGCTCTGAGGGTCGGAGGTGGGCCCTTCACGCTCCCGCCCACTGACACTCGATTTTTACGGTTTTTACAGGCTTTTAAAGCCTGGAAATTGCTGTAACTTGCCAGGACGTTCCGGAACGTCACCCGCAACGAAGGGGTTAAAGCCTCTTAAATCCTGTAAAATCGAGTGCGAGGGAGCGGGAGCGCGGCAGGCCTCACGTCCTCCCAGCCAGGTGGCCATGGCACTGAATTCTCTGAGTCAGAGTCTCGCGAGATGTACAGTGCTGCCAAAGCCAAATGTAGCGAGACATTAGCGAGAATTGCTAATTTTAGCGAACGTCTATGGTAGCGTTGCGGGTGAAACCCGCAAGCTACGAAGCTCGTTTTGGTGTAATTTTGAAGCTATTTTCTTCTAGTTTTCGGCTGAATACATTTAATTTCATTCAGACACTTGCCTAATCAATCAGGAGTGCCTGAATGAGCCCTAATATGGCAGAAATAGGCGGAAATATGGCCGCAGAAAAAGAGTTGATATCCCTCACCTCACCTTAATACCCTGATTAGGCACTCTTGGATCCAAAAGACCCCCCACATGTGCGCATTTTTTTTTTTCCATACGTGCAGGCACCGTGGACAATAGTTGGGTCCAAAGTGACCCAGGCGTCAGTGTAGCACGAGCCACGGTTGAGTCCAGTCACTTCCCCCCGCTCTCTGGCTCTGGTGAGCTCCGGCAGCTCTTCCCGGGTCTTTCTTAACCCGATTGTACATGGTAAGTACCTATAATTAAATTTCAATACATTTGCTTTCGTGATTGTCTATGCATACCTATTTAAGATATGATAACTAGTGTTTGTGGAGACATAGGAAGATATATTATCTACATTGTGTAACAATCTGAAGTTTCTATGATGCCGCATATCGCCATAAAGGCCAATTTTCTAAGTTCCACTTTTTTCCTATTGTTTCAGATATCTGCATTGTCCACTGAGGAGATTCAAGACCTAGATGAAGATTATGTCGACAGCGATGACGATGAGTCTTCACAGGAATATTATGAGGTTGAACACCACCTCAGTGATGCAATGGGAGAGGAGGAAGGGGAGGTGGAAGGCAATACCTCACCACCCACGCGCCACAAAGTCGGCCCTCTCAGCCCCACCCTAAGCGCTAGTCCCACACCGTGTCCCACCTCCCCTGAGCCGTCCATAGAAAGTCGTAATACTTCCACAGCCTCAATAGATGTTCTTCCTGAAAATGCACTACCAAACCTGCCCACAGACGATGAGGAACATGATAATATCGACAACCCACAGCCCATTACTATGGACATACTCGGCCCCCTCCCTTCCCCCTCACTTACATCAACTCCAAGGACCACTCGTGACCAGATGTTCTATAACACCACAAAGGAGGCGTTGATACATTATTTTGATCAGCTGTGCAGTGGCAGTACCTGTTCCCGACGCACACGCAGGTGGCTCCTCTTTATGTTTTATGGAATGATGAACAGATGTTCAAGAACACCACAAAGGAGGCGTTGATACATTTGATCAGCTGTGCAGTAGCAGTACCTGTTCCCGACGCACACGCAGGTGGCCCCTCTGTATGTTTTATGGAATGATGAACATTGCCATTGTCAACTCGTACATCTTGTACTGCCATAGGAACCCAACGAAACAACTGAACAGAAAACAGTTCCTGAGAGAGGCAGCTACAGAGTTTTGTCTCCCATTCGCTAACTGGCGACTCAACAACTGCCCAACTTTGAATTGTGAAATCCGCCAACAAATGTGTATGACATTCAGCCTGCAAGCACCACCTGTGCCTGTCCAAGCTGGTGCCAGGCTAGAAAAGAGAAAAAGATGCCACTTGTGCACCAATGCGATAACAGCAAGACCAAAGGAGTGTGCGCGCAGTGCCGCCGGACCACCTGCCACAAGCACGTCGTCACCATATGCGTGGCCTACACTTAGACGTCTCCAGCTGCCCACTATGCAAGGTGAGATTCTACTGTATTCCCAATGTTTTAGAGTTTATTCAGACTTAATTAGTAGCCTATTAGCCGAGTTATCATTCTATTGTTTACGTAAATCACCCAAAAAAGCCGTCCCTCTAAAGGTACCTCTCACATAAAAATTAGTGGTGGCTATTAATATATTCCGATTTCGGATTTTGTATTTCCTAGGGTTTCTATATAGTTTGGAGAATCAGGCATAAAAGTTATATGGAAATCCTACATGAACTTTGGCCAAGACGAAATTTTACAAATGTACTATGTTTTTTAGCTATTTTCGGACGAAAACAATTAACCCTTTTATTTATTTCATTCCAGTGCCTCATCTATGGTGCCTACAGGGCTGTGCCTCCTACCTGAGCTGCCCACGTCATTCCTTTGCTAGTCCTGTGAAAATCGTCGCTCCCCTCTACATCTAAGTATTTTTTTACAATTTTGTTTACACAACTTTAAAATTTAGTTCAAAAGTTTTGTAAATTTGTCAATAAATCATAGTTTTCAATTTATGTTTTATTTTCACTCTACATACTCTTAAGGGATAGTTATAGTAGTGTTAGTAATGGTTAACAACAATCAAGTATTTTTGGTTTACAATTTACTGATTTTTTAAGTTGGCGGAATGTAAAATTATCCGTACCTATTCAGGGTTTAAACAACATCCCCATAACAAAAATAAAAAAACACACACACACTACAACTGCCTACCTTGAAAGAGAGAAGGGAACGAGGCGACTTAATAACGATGTTCTAGGGAGTAAAATGTTTGGAGCGAGTAGATAGGGAAGATCTATTCGTGAGGCATGATGGAAGGACAAGAGGACACAAGTTTAAACTGAGGAAGGGCAGATGTCGTAAGGACACAAAGAAATTTAGCTTCCCATATAGAAGTACTGTATAGATATTTGGAACAACTTCGAGGAGGAGGTGGTGCGAGCGAAGAACATTAACTTGTTCAAATCTAGGTTGGATAAAAGTAAATATGGAAAGAGGACAACATAAGCTATGATATGTTAGTCCAAAATACTGGGAATTGGGAATATCCATTACGATACTTGTATAAGTAAGATACCGAGGAAAAGAAAAGATACCCCTCAAACGCAGAAGAAAATGAGAAAGGAGAACGTTCAAATAAACAACGGGAACACAAGTCAACCTGGAATCAAGTCATCTCAAAAACTACCACGCCCAAACGAATCAACAGCAAGGAAAGCCAGGGTTGCAACCATTAGGTTAGAATGTCCTCCTACACCAGGAAAGAAGATTCCACGGAAGCATTCTCCTACATCATCTATGTGTGTAGATTAGACTACAAGTTAGAGTACATGATTGTTAGTTAGTAAGATGTACAAATGTAATATTAAGAATATACCATGTAACAAGACGATTGTCTTCACATACTCATGCATTATATTATCAATCCTATTATAATATATGTCAATACTCTTATGTTTATAATACTGAATAATACAACCAATTATGCTATGATGTCTTTCATGGTTTAACTATGCAAAAGTACATAATTCAATATAAAATAGATAAACTCTGTCATGATATGCCATTTAGTTTAGTCTCCCTGTTCAAATTGTTTCAGTATTCCATTTTCCATAATGATTCACTCAACCTGCGCACTCGCACTGATTGACTCAGTATGCTCAGACAGCATTAGCTGCCAGTTATAGCTCAGCTCTCGACCTGTAAACATCTATTGTAATATCTACCTAAGCTGATTAAACTACATTACAAGCCTGTGTGTATATCTACAATCCTGCAACAACATAGAATTATTATATGGTGGCAGCATGGACGACAACCCAAGCCTACAACAACACAGCGCCTACGATTTGTATTACGACGAGAGACACAGCAGCAGCAGCAGCAGCAGCTACATATGGTACCAAGTTTCCCGCTTTTTTCCTCGAGATCTTCCCGCCATTTTCACAAAGAGCTACAGTGGATTCCAGCCTGCAGTCTTGTCACACATCAATCAATACGTGGCTAAAGACATTATTACTTCGTTTCCTGTGCAATGCTTAGGATTACAGATGTGACCATCAACTATCTTCGACATTCATCAACAAATTATTTGCAACAATATAATTCATCGGTAAGCAACTGGGTAAAATTCTAGTTTCACGTACACAGCGACAAAAGGGAGGCGCCGTTGTAAAGGCATAGCTTCCCGACCAACTATGAAGATCAGGGAAATTGCTGGGTAAAAGACATAATATAATGATAATAAACTACATTAACGACATTAGCCTAACCTAACAACCTTACCTAACCTAACCTAGTATTATGTAATAGCTATGGTGCCGCATATGGGGAGATTTTTTTTTTTTTTTTACAGTAGGTATAATAATAATAATAATAATAATAATAATAATTCTTTATTCCAGACACATAAGATAGATACAGTATAAATACAGTACGACCTAATGGTCCATATCACATACACTTCTCGTCAGAGCACAGATAATAATTATACACAAAGATATATTAATAAAGACACAATAAAATAAAAAATACAGTAGGCCTATTTACAGAATAGAGCACATATCACATTTTGTCACAATATAACACAGATAGGCTAACTAAGGCTATTGCTCAATGTTGGTTAACACCTATTGCACAGATCATTGCTCATAGTTCAATTAGACCTATATATTACATTACAGTACATACTATGTGTGCAGCAGCTTCTGCCAGTGAGATATAATACGGGATTCATAGATATGATCACTAGACCAAAGAGCTACAATCAGCGTGTTACTGGAGGATTGCAGTCGCTGCGAAAAGCTGTACACCAGTCTCCTGATGACAGCCCGACAGCACTGCACATCCAACAGTGTGCACACCATACTAGTGCTTTCATATTTAGAGAGACCAATGAACATCTTGAGTATATTATGATAGGATGTACACAGACCATTTATGGTGGCTCTCTTATACTTCCACCACAAATGGGCCGTGTACATAGAGGAACAATATGTCCGGAACAAAGTGACTTTAGTTTCCCAATTACACATGTGGAATTTTCTCAAGATGGTGTTACCACGTAAATATAGCTGTCTGCGCTGACGGCCGATATCTGCATCATCTGAGCAATCGCTTGAGATAATGTGTCCCAGGTATTTTATTTTGTTTACTTCTTGAATAATTTGATTATTGAGTGAGAAATTTGGCAGTTTACTTTTATACAGTAATTTTGATCTAAATATAAGAACAGCACTTTTCAGTGGGTTGAATTTAACACAATGTTTACTACCAAAAGATTCACATATATCAAGAAGTTTGCTCAGACCCGCAGAAGACGGTGCAATAATGACCAGATCATCAGCATACATGAGATGGTTGATGATTTTATTCCCACCATAACATCCAATCTGCTCTTTATTCAATTTATCACTTAATTCATCCATATATACATTGAATAAGTAAGGTGAGAGAATACTACCCTGTCTCACTCCATTGGTTACTGTAAAGGAATCCGAAATAATGTTACCCCATCTTACATTAAATGTTTGATTGGCGTACCAGTACTTCAAGATTCTCAGTATATAGGATGGCACTCCCCTTGTTGCTAATTTATCAAACAGGATATTGTGGCAGACTCTGTCAAATGCCTTACTAGCATCAAGAAAGCATGCAAAAATAGAGCTGTTCATTTTGATGTACCCATCCACTAGCTCCTTCAGAGTGTAGATGCACTGGTCCGTACCATGATTCTTTTTAAAACCAAATTGATTACTATTAGTTGAGATATACACTGAGATTCTGTCTAAAATGATTAACTCTAGTATCTTACTTACAATACTGGCAAGGGCAAGGGCAATACTGGCAAGGGTATAATTCCTTATAATGCATTTCCGCCGCTTTGGACATATATAGGAATTAAGTATGGTATATGACAACTCTAAAGTAGCCATAGAAATTTATGAGTATGCTGTGAAAGCGAAACTAGAATTAAACCATTAACGGTACACTAGTTTGCTCGCCAATATGTCTGATTCGGTCATGCCACGAATGGATTGGTCGAATCCAGATCAAACCAACGAAATCAAGATATTCAAGCAGTGCTGCAATCTATATTTTTCTATCAAGGACATCAAAAAGGAGAAGCAAGTGGACCATATTTTATTGTTCGCTGGTAAACAAGGACTGAAGCTATTCAACTCATGGGATTTAGCAGAAGAGGATAAGAAGAACCCGGACGTCGTATGGAGGAACTTCATGACACAAATTGAGCGGAAAATTAACTTCAGAGTGGCCAGATTTTATTTACAAAAATACAAACAGAAGGAAGGAGAATCTATCGACGAGTTCGTATCGCGATGCAAACTACATGCCCAGAAATGTGAATTTACTGATGCAGAGTACCAAGAACGAGTAGTAGAGCACTTCATTGCAGGGACCCGACACACCGAACTTCAGAAAGACTTACTTGGAAAGCCGAAAACACTCACTATGGATCAAGCACTGGATTTAGGAAGAATATATGAGGCTTCAGTGGACTACATGAAACAGATGGCCGACGTTGACAGCAGTTCCACAACACAGGTACACATGATCAGCAACAGACACAGGAGTAGGCTACAAACGTATGTCTTAAGTGTGGTCGAAACCACAACAAAAGTAGATGTCCAGTGTTATGCCCTGTTTTTCTACAGGATTAACTTGGGTAATGTGAGTTCTAACTGACTGGGTATATAAGGCTGCATGCACAAAACAAGGTATGAGGAATAGAGAACACAAAATAAACACACGGTAACAAGACACACGATCACGTTTATTGAGGATGATTAATAGGAAGCATAAGAAGGTATGAACACTCGTACAAGACAAATGATAGAATTGAACAACTAGCATTAAGTGGATCTGGATGGAGCCTAGTCTCCCACTTCCATCGTTCAGGTATTAATCTTCTGATCACTGGCTTTGTTCGCAAGTTTATATTTATTAGTGGCCCCTCCATCATTGACGAACATGCCTATTACATAAGGCATCCTCTTCAAACACTAAACCGCCGTAGTTTGAATCTACTGCGCAGAGCATTTAAAATCTGAGGAGCCTTCATCATGAGCGCACGCGACCTCACTCATGGCTTCAGTCATTATGAATTGGGTTCTCACTACGAAAAAACTTCGTAAAAAATAAAAAACAAAAAGAAAATAAGAATAACTATCCAATAAGCTTTCCATCATATCGTGGATGTACTTGTGTGGATCTTTGACCAGACGCTGATTCAGGCGTCATTCTTCCTTCTCTGCTCTGCGGTCAGCCGGCCCAGACGTGTCTCTCCACGCTCCGCTGGTTCCGCATTTGCTGCGTCCCTAGTGAGTTTTTTCTCATTTGTTTACTCCGGGATGTATCGAGTAAGGTTAGGATATGCGTAGCAGGAGTGTCCTGGGCTGGTTGCCCGCAGTGCAGTGTATTTTGGGTCGTGTGTTTGGGGCATCTATTTCGGATGTACCCTCGTGGACAGGTGAACTTTTTCACATTTAGCTAGCTTTGTGATGCAGGCGGCTTTCATTACGCGTTATTGCTTGCTTTTATCTTTCTGATGAGGTAGCGTATTTTTGCTGACGTTCCCAGCGTATTTTTCTTCACTTAGTGAAGTTTTTTCTGGGTCCCGAGTCAGTTCTTCCCTTTGCCGGAAGTCTTTGCTACAGTGGTGTGTTGGCGGTGGTTCCTGTTGTGATATAATTCAGTGCTTTTTGTTTATATTCCGACATGTTAATGTTATCCGTCTGCCTAGGCCTAGCCAGCCTCTCGTAGCTTTACCACATATACAAGTGTTATTGATTTATTTTCTAAAATATGTACTACTGTGTGATGTGTGTCCTGGTTTAGTTGTGTATTGGCTAATTCCACGGACTATTTATGTGTCCTGGGTTAGTTGTGTATTGGCTAATTCCACGGACTATGTTGAGCCCGGCGTTAGTTGTGTTTTGGCTACGCCTCGGTCCGGTGGTGCGTTCAGATGGTATCTGGACGGGGTGGGTTTTTTCCGGCGGGTTTTTCTCGGTTTCACCTTGATAACCCCGGCCGGGTTGCCGAGTTTTGGCCACGCGTGGTTTAAAAACAGGCTTGTTCCCCCGGCGAGTGGGTGTCTGTGGCTCCCCAGGACTGCGTCTCTGGGGTGCCTGTTTCAGGCTCCTTCTGATTCCCGGCGGGCTGGCTGTACCAATCTAACAGTGTTCATACGGACACGTGTTGTTTGTAGTTTTTTCGGTTTTGCAAAGCCAATATAAAACTATGCTGTTGTTGTATTTCCTCCCCGGCGATCTTTTACAAAGAAGTGGGGTTAGGAACAATTGGGGTTAACTTTTAAACTTTAAATCACCCGGTGGGTGCAACCTGGAAGGGTGGGATGCCCGAATTTGCAAAATTCAGTTTAGTTGACCAGACAATTGAGGGATGCATTGTGTATCGCCTCCTTCAACATACGGCGCTTTAGGGCACAATTGGGGTTGACGTTTTTTAAACTAATATTCACACCCGGCGGGTGCTCCTTGGAGGGATGGGAATAACGAATTTACAATTCAGTTAGTTAACCAGACAATTGAGGGATACGTTTTGTATCGCCGCCTTCAACATACGGCGATCTAAAAAGATACTTCGGGAGAAGTTAGATCTCGTATATTTGTCAGGCTTCCCAGTTTTTTATCTACGAGATAATTCGGGGGCCGGCGTCTTTTTTATTTTTTATTTTTTTCCAAAATTGAATTTTGAAACAAACACCACCGGAAAGACTTAATCAGTTATAAACGCCATGCTGGTCTTTATATATTATGTCAGAGGGTATTCATAAATCTTTTGGACAAATTAAGATATTCTGAAATCTTTTACTTAGGAAACTTTCAGAAACTTTGGAGATTTCAATTTGCCAAGGATCAACTGGGCAAATTGTACTACTCCAGCGGGACAGGGTAGCCTGGAAAATAAGTTTATAGAGAAAGTGAGAGATTGTTTTTTAACGCAACATATTGTAGAGATGACAAGATATAGAGATGGGACGCAGGGGAGTGTAATTGATTTGATTTTTAGCAACGAAGAGGATATAGTGGAACATGTTAATGTGGATAGCCCTATAGGTCGTAGTGACCATGCCTGTATAAGCTTTAGTTGTAACATTAAATCGGAGAGGGATAATAGAAGCAATAGAAAAATATACATGTATGATAGAGCAGATTATGAGCTGCTGAGACGGTGTTTGGACATTGACTGGGGGGAATATTTGAACGGTGAAGACGCTGAAGGAATGTGGAGGAAAATTAGAGTCAAACTGGAGAATGCTGTATCCAAAAGTGTACCAGTAAGGGAATATAAGGATAAAACAAAATTGAGGAAAAGAACTAACCCAGAATTGCCAATGAAAAGAAAGCTTTGGATATTGATTAGAAGAAAGAAACGATTGTGGAAAGATTAAAATTGTTAAAAAAGAACAGGGGGTCTAGTATAGAGGCTAAGGAAGTGGATCTGGAACGCAGACAAATAAACAATAAAATAAGGTGGGAAACAAGGAGGGGGGTGAAGGAGAGGGAGAGAGAATAGCTAAATGTGAAGGATAATCCAAAAATATTCTGGAAGTACATTCAGGAAAAGTTAACAAGAAGAGTAGGGATCCCAGAGCTGGTGGGGGGGTTGAATGATGGGAGTAGAGCGGAGACTGATAAGGAGAAAGCAGAGGTGCTGGGGAAATACTTTGGGGGGTACTAACAGTGGAGTCGGAGGATGCAGTGCCTACTATTCCCATCAAACAGGCACCGGCACTGGAACTAATAGAGTTTTTCCCATGCTAGAATAAGAAGGGCTATAGAAAAATGAACAGAAGTAAGTCACCGGGACCGGATGGGATACACCCAAGAATCATAAAGGAAGGAGGGGAGATGTTAGTAGAGCCATTGAAAATTTTATTTGAGGTATCATTTAATACAGGACAAATCCCGATGGACTGGAGAGGCGAACATAACAGCTATATTTAAGAAGGGAAAGAGAAATGACCCAGGGAATTATAGACCAGTCAGTTTGACAAGTGTTGTGTGTAAACTAATGGAAACGGTCATTAGAGAAGGAATAATGGATCATATGAAGTCAAACCAACTTTTCAGTGGGAGACAGTTCGGATTCTTGCCGGGGAGGTCGACGGTACTACAGCTAATTAAGGTGGTAGATGATTGGATGCAAATTCTAGAAGATGGTGATGTAATAGACGTGGTATATTGCGATTTTATGAAGGCCTTCGATAAGGTCCCACATAAAAGGTTAATAGAGAAAGTTAGAAGCTATAATATAGGGGAGAAATGTGTGAAATGGATAGAAGCCTTCCTGAAAGATCGGAGACAGAGGGTACTGGTGAATGGAATAGGCTCGGGGTGGAGGGAAATTACAAGTGGGGTACCTCAGGGATCTGTGTTGGGACCACTGCTGTTCGTTATATTTATCAACGACTTGCCTGAAGTTATAACTAATGGAAGTGAGGTATACCTGTATGAGGATGACACTAAACTGTATAGAAGAGTGAGGAGTAAGGAAGATATGGGTTTGCTTCAAGGAGATGTGGAGGGCATGAAGGGATGGTCTGAGCATTGGTTAATGCCTTTTCATCCAAAAAAATGCAAGTACATGCGGATTGGGACCAGCAAGATAGACAAGGTAGGATACAGTATGTATGAAGCGATGGAGGAAGTGAGTGCAGAAAAGGATATAGGAGTAGTGATAGACAATAAGTTAAATTTCTCAGAACATTTAGCGGAATAGATAAACAAAGCCAATAGAATTGTAGGGCTGATAAGGAGGACATTTGTGTCACTTGACGAAGAAATCTTCAGGAATCTATATACAGCGCTGGTTAGGCCGCACCTGGAATATGCAAACCAGGTGTGGGCTCCATATATGGTAAAGGATATAGAAGCAGAGGAGAGCTAGCAAGCTGGTACCAACGTTGAAGAACGCGGGCTATGAGCAGAGGTTGAGGACACTGGGGCTTCCGACACTGGCATATAGGAGAAAGAGAGGGGATATGATAGAGACTTTTAAGATAGTGTCAGGAAAGTACGATGAGATGTGTGTGAAGGTATCTTCTTGATGCGGGAGGGAACAAGAACGAGAGGACACTCTAAGAAATTTACAAAGAAAGAAATAGGCTTGAGAAGGCAAAGAACTCATTTTGTGATAGAGTGGTAAATGAGTGGAACGCACTGCCCCAGTATGTAGTCGATTCCGAATCAATAAGGGAGTTTGAAAGTAATCTTGATAAAGCATGGGGAAGCCAAGATTTGAAGTTTGATTATAAAACAAAAATACAGAATAGTAAAAATGTTGCGTCTGCTACCGCCGCCGCCAACACCGTGAACGACCGCAGCAGTGCAAGTACTGGTAATGAGCTGGATACACAGGCATAGTTTGCCTTTTTCCAGAGGATCTACTGTAAGAAACTGTAAGAAACCCCACCGCGTAGCGAGCTGTAGTCGTTGAGTATTACGTCTCGTTACCCGGCGGGTTATTTAACACTTGTGTGCGAACATGTTTGGGTTAACCTTATGAGCATTAATTCCTGGAAATTTTATTTTTTTCCAGAGCTGGGTCCCGGCGGGTCTATGCAGAACCTGGAGTAAGTATCCCACCAGTCTCTGTCATGGCTACCTTTGCCCCGGTTTTTGCTTTATGCATTACGCCCTCCTGTTCAGGTATCCCTATTTTTGCGCACACCCTTGGTATAAAATGTGTTAAAATGTCTCGTTTGGTGTGGGTTACCTTTCCGGCGTTTTTTCTCGTTGCTCCGAGAACACCGTTTTTGTTTACCGAGTTTAATCAGGATGGCTCAAAATAGGTAAGTTACCCCGACGAGTTTGGTCGCTTGAGGGCTCATAAGAAACTGCGTTTTCTGTGGTCGGGCCTGGGATCAGGCTTCCTGTGTTATTCATTGCTTTATGCATTACGCCCTCCTATAATGTATAGTTTAGTGTGGGTTACCTTTCCGGCGTTTTTCTCGTTGCTCCGAGAACACCGTTTTTGTTTACCGAGTTTTAGTCAGGATGTCTAAAATAGGTAAGTTACCCCGACGAGTTTGGTCGCTTGAGGGCTCATCAGAAACTGCGTTTTCTATGGTCGAGCCTGGGATCAGGCTTCCTGGTTTATTCCCGTCGAGGGGGGCTCCACACAGTTTTCTAGGTGATCAGGCTGACACCTGTTGGACTTGGTTTTCTCTGCTTTTCAAAGCCATTGAAACAATGCTGTCTGTTTGTTTGGTCTTTACCTCCCGGCGACCTTTTTACAAAGAGGTCTGGGGCAGGTATAATTGGTTTGACATTGCATATAAAACCCGGCGGTTGTACCTTCGGGTGGTTATATTAACGGATTTGCGATTCGAGATAATTTGCCAAACAATTGATTGATACAATAGGGTATCACGGCCTTCAAGACGGCGATCTATGAGGGCTTCTGGGAGAAGCCGGATTAGAGATTAAGATAGGCTTAGACTTTTTATGGGATATAAAGATGCCTGAATCTTACTAGTGTTTCAAGTGTAAAGGGATACTTGAAAGACTTCATCTTTAATAAAGATATGCTTCATCTTTATGAGGATTAAGAAGTTATTCTTAATTCTTTTGGACAGGTGAAAGATATGCTGAAATCTTTAATAAGCCATTGAAACAATGCCGTTTGTTTGTTTAGTCTTTCCCTCCCGGCGACCTTTTTACAAAGAGGTCTGGGGCAGGTACAATTGGTTTGACATTGCATATAAAACCTGGCGGTTGTACCTTTGGGTGGTTATATTGGCTGATTTGCAATTCACGATCTTTGTATTTCCTCCCCGGCGATCTTTTTCAAAGAAGTGGGTTTAGGAACATTTGGGGTTAATTTTAAACTTTAAATCACCCGGCGGGTGCAACCTGGAAGGGTGGGATGCCCGAATTTGCAAAATTCAGTTTAGTTGACCAGACAATTGAGGGATGCATTGTGTATCGCCTCCTTCAACATACGGCGCTTTAGGGCACAATTGGGGTTAACGTTTTTTAAAACTAATATTCACACCCGGCGGGTGCTCCTTGGAGGGATGGGAATAACGAATTTACGATTCAGTTAGTTAACCAGACAATTGAGGGATACGTTTTGTATCGCCGTCTTCAACATACGGCGATCTAAAAAGATACTTCGGGAGAAGTTAGATCTCGTATATTTGTCAGGCTTCCCAGTTTTTGATCTACGAGATAATTCGGGGGCCGGCGTCTTTTTTAGTTTTTTTTTCCAAAATTGAATCTTGAAACAAACACCACCGGAAAGACTTCATCAGTTATAAACGCCATGCTGGTCTTTATATATTATGTCAGAGGGTATTCATAAATCTTTTGGACAAATTAAGATATTCTGAAATCTTTTACTTAGGAAACCCCACCGCGTAGCGAGCTGTCGTCGTTGAGTATTACGTCTCGTTACCCGGCGGGTTATTTAACACTTGTGTGCGAACATGTTTGGGTTAACCTTATGAGCATTAATTCCTGGAAATTTTCTTTTTTTTCAGAGCTGGGTCCCGGCGGGTCTATGCAGAACCTGGAGTAATTATCCCACCAGTCTCTGTCATGGCTACCTTTGCCCCGGTTTTTGCTTTATGCATTACGCCCTCCTGTTCAGGTATCCCTATTTTTGCGCACACCCTTTGTATAAAATTTGTTAAAAGGTCTCGTTTGGTGTAGGTTACCTTTCCGGTGTTTTTTCTCGTTGCTCCGAGAACACCGTTTTTGTTTGCCGAGTTTTAGTCAGGATGGCTCAAGATAGGTAAGTTACCCCGACGAGTTTGGTCGCTTGAGGGCTCATAAGAAACTGCGTTTTCTGTGGTCGAGCCTGGGATCAGGCTTCCTGTGTTATTCATTGCTTTATGCATTACGCCCTCCTGTAATGTATAGTTTAGTGTGGGTTACCTTTCCGGCGTTTTTCTCGTTGCTCCGAGAACACCGTGTTTGTTTACCGAGTTTTAGTCAGGATGGCTAAAATAGGTAAGTTCCCCCGACGAGTTTGGTCGCTTGAGGGCTCATCAGAAACTGCGTTTTCTATGGTCGAGCCTGGGATCAGGCTTCCTGAGTTATTCCCGTCGAGGGGGGCTCCACTCGGTTTTCTAGGTGATCATGCTGACACCTGTTGGCCTTGGTTTTCTCTGCTTTTCAAAGCCATTGAAACAATGCTGTCTGTTTGTTTGGTCTTTACCTCCCGGCGACCTTTTTACAAAGAGGTCTGGGGCAGGTATAATTGGTTTGACATTAATAATAATAATAATAATAATAATAATAATATTTATTCAGTTAGCAATTTACAGAGTTGGTACCACATAGTATGTTATAAATATGACATGTACCAGCCTTGCATAATTCCAACTAAGGATAGCCCAATAAGGCCGTTAGGCGTATTTCCATTGGGGTCCTTGTATATAAAACCCGGCGGTTGTACCTTTGGGTGGTTATATTAACGGATTTGCGATTCGAGATAATTTGCCAAACAATTGATTGATACAATAGGGTATCACGGCCTTCAAGACGGCGATCTATGAGGGCTTCTGGGAGAAGCCGGATTAGAGATTAAGATAGGCTTAGACTTTTTATGGGATAAAAAGATGCCTGAATCTTACTAGTGTTTCAAGTGTAAAGGGTTACTTGAAAGACTTCATCTTTAATAAAGATATGTTTCATCTTTATGAGGATTAAGAAGTTATGCTTAATTCTTTTGGACAGATAAAAGATATGCTGAAATCTTTAATAAGCCATTGAAACAATGCCGTTTGTTTGTTTAGTCTTTCCCTCCCGGCGACCTTTTTACAAAGGTCTGGGGCAGGTACAATTGGTTTGACATTGCATGTAAAACCCGGCGGTTGTACCTTTGGGTGGTTATATTAACTGATTTGCAATTCGCGATAATTTGCCAAACAATTGATTGATACAATAGGGTATCACGGCCTTCAAGACGGCGATCTATGAGGGCTTCTGGGTGACGCCATTAGAGATTAAGATAGGCTTAGACTTTTTATGGGATAAAAAGATGCCAGAATCTTACTAGTGTTTCAAGTGTAAAGGGATACTTGAAAGACTTCATCTTTAATAAAGATATGCTTCATCTTTATGAGGATTCAGAAGATATGCTTAAATCTTCTGGACAGGTAAAGATATGCTGAAATCCTTAATATGATACTAAAGGACAACGAAAAGTAGTGGTGGAGTGCTACGGTTCGTTGACCGGCGGTTTTGAGGCACATATTTTGTACCGTTTTTTGGGTGTAACCCTATGAGCATTAATCCCCGGAAAATTCTCTTTCTAGGGCGGAGTACCGGTGTTGCACCAGGTGACCAGGTAGTTCCCGGGGGCGGGGTAGTTTTCCCCCAGTCTCTGTCGTGTCGGCACTTGAACCTCTCATTGCTGTATGTTCAACGCCGTTAAGCTCAGGTAGCCCTATCTTATTTTTATTTGATAATGAAATAATTTAGTAGCTGAATCATAATAAACATATATATTTTCTATGATTATATTATGATAATATTGTGTTTATTTATAGTAATTTATTTTAATACAATTAAATATAAATTAAATTAATTAGTATACTTTATGATTTTGCTCACCAGCTCTGCTTTCAATGTGTTACTGAGCTATGGGAGCTTTTAATTATCATAAACCTTTACGGGACTCGGACGAGGGCTCCCATTCAGGGAGTATACCGAGCTCGCAAGTGAGGGACAGCCACAGCCAAGGTGTATGGCGATACTCACAGTCGTACCTCACCCGCCGGACGATAACGCCGGCGGGCGGACCTGACGCTCTGATGACGGACGAGAACAGGTTGAGTTCCATTTATCTCTTTTCCGCCGCCAGACGCGTCTCTAATGTGCCACGTAGTCAACAAACTACAGGATTAGCGAGGCGTAGTCTCGCTAATCGCGCCCCTGTGGCTGGCGCAGTGTGGTACCAGCATTTGAACACGTGGTGCCCGCACCCAGTGTCCCTCCTGGTCGGGTTGTTCCACTTAGAACACAATTGGCAACCTAGAAACCTCGCAGACTTGTTCATTTTGGACATTCAGGAGGCCAAGTGGCTCGCACCTTATGGTAGCGACGTGACCAAGATATTCACGAATCAATATACCCAGTCTACAAAGCGACAGTTTCAATCGCATTGGAAAGCTTTTACGTCTCGGATTCTTAGAACAAAACAAACTGTGCCCTCGATGGCGTTGGTTGTTTATTATTTAATTTATCTGTTCATCCAGAAACATTTATCTGAAAGTGATTTATGTGGGCAGGTTTTAAACTCCGCCCACCTCCCCGTCAGCTCAGGCCTACATGGTCTCTGGACAAAGCATCGTCGTTATTCTCATTCCCGTATGTACCAAAGACTGCAGATTTTACAAAAGGGCAGTATTCCTTATGGCTTTGGCTACCGGGAACAGAGTATCTGAGTTGGCGGCGATGAGCAACGCACCTAATTGCCTCAGGTTTGATAGGCTTCATGAGTGTATTCACATTGCACCTTCCCCAGGATTCATAGCCGAGATTGAGCACAGTGAACACGTGTTTTCAGAGTTCACGGTGCCGGCGTTAAACAGGGGAAAGGTGCACCATCTTTTTTGCCCAGTGCAAGCTCTAACCAAATATTTAAGAGTGGCACCTCTAAATCACCTGGGTGCTTTATGGGTCGCAAGTCCGGGTGAACGATTGATGGAGCGTACACTGGCCTCTCTCTTGGTCGAGGACTTTAAAGAGAAGAATCCCGGCGTTGTGGGTAAGACCCACTATTTATGCAAGGGGACAGCCTCTTTAGGTTTCCTTAATAATCTTTCGGTGGAAGTTATTACGTCCACACAGTTGTGGGCCTCTAATCAGGAGTTTTTGCCTCGATACCTTTCAGTAGCTCTGGACAAACCTTCCTTGCCATGTATAGCTTTACGGCAGAGGGTCTAGGTGGCCCTTTTAGTCACGTTTTGTTTAATTTCAAGAAAAAGGGGGGGGGGGGGAGGGTGCAGTCAGTGTGACATAGGACACCCTAGACCCCTCTGGAGTATGTGTTCGGAACATACGAGCTGTGATACTGGTTGTAGGCATTGTATTATAAAATTTCTCTGTAGTATTCATTGCAGGAAATTGTGCTAAAGGCCAATAGTAGTGTTACGACAATTCTTGTTGTAAGTAGCTTTGGCTGTGAAGCAATAGATTTTTGAGAAATCTCGGTAGTGGCAACTACGACTTTTACTTTTGCAGTAATTACTTCTGCATAAGTACACAAGTTCAGTACTTCTACGAATGTACAAAAATTAATTTATGTTTGGTTATATTTTTAGGAATATATCCACTAGTTAATGGGGTTTATATGTGCACATGTAAACTTATAAGTTTTTAGTTTTCACCACTTACTTTAAGTGGGGTGCCTTCTTAACTAGCAGATCTGTGTACAGAGTCTCAGAGTTAACCCTTTTTCAAGCAGGCTTCTTTGAAGCACGCTCCTGCTTGTACCCCTTTTTGAAGATTTAGGCTGTATAAAGTTTATGCACCCGAATATCTCTTTTTTACAAAAGTAAGAATACTATGTGGTTGTTTGATTATCTGCTTTTCTAGAGTTATGATATGATTACGAATGTCCCCCTCCAGTCTTAGAAATCAGGCATGTTCGTCAATGATGGAGGGGCCACTAATAAATTATAGGTTTGACTCCTGTAAGGAGATAAAGAAAACCTAATATTTAGTAGTGGCCCCGTAATCATTGACGACTGGGGCCCTCCCGACCATCCCCTTCCCATTCGTTGATGTATTAAGGATTTTGGTTTACTTGATATGTCAGTGAAGGAAGAATGACGCCTGAATCAGCGTTTGGTCAAAGATCTACACAAGTACATCCACGATATGATGGAAAGCTTATTGGATAGTTATTCTTATTTTCTTTTTGTTTTTATTTTTTTACGAAGTTTTTTCGTAGTGAGAACCCAATTCATAATGACTGAAGCCATGAGTGAGGTCGCGTGCGCTCATGATGAAGGCTCCTCAGATTTTAAATGCTCTGCGCGGTAGATTCAAACTACGGCGGTTTAGTGTTTGAAGAGGATGCCTTATGTAATAGGCATGTTCGTCAATGATTACGGGGCCACTACTAAATATTAGGTTTTCTTTATCTCCTTACAGGAGTCAAACCTATAATACTGGAGACCATCAATGTTACTTATAGATTCAATTTCACTATTTAGATTTATTATTGGTAGCTCTGGTGCACAAGTAGTAGTTCACAGACTAGATTAGACACGCGTATTTTAGAGCACGGGAATTCTAGTAACCTCAGGGGGGTACTGATCTAAGTTTTATAATCTTATAGCAGAAATACGTAGAACGCAAATCAGTGGGCGAATGTTAGATATCACTAGGGTTTTACTTCTATGTAATAATATCTGGATATGGGTAATTACGAGAGTTAACACCTTACGAGCGGCCTATGCGGTTTATTTATGTGTACCGCCCAACGGGGTGTTTTTAGCCAAAATAGGGCTGTTTACGTGATCATTTTCATGCCTAAATAAGACCCAGAACGTAAAACAAGTACCTATCCCTGAAAGGGCATAAACAGAGCTTTCGAATGACACCATAACGATCCTTGTATGATGGATAGTTTTCTTGCAATAACCGTGCAACGCGAGTGCAAAAAGCAGGTAATTCGGTACTTTCGGTACATAATTGAGTATGTAGCGAGTGAGAGAGGGAGGAGGGAGCTGAGATTTGTGTCAGTAGGTTCGCCGCGGTGGTCTGGAGCAGTCATACGCTCGCTAGTCTCCTGCCACCACTTATCTCTCTCTCTCAGCCACATTACGTGCTGAAATTGCCACTCGAGTTATGTCGAGCGCCGCCACATAGTCCAGCTTTATTTAACTCGACTTATGTTGCTCGCCGCTAAATAAGGGTTAATATCGCCTGTTAATTAATAAACACTGATACGCTTAGCACTTCCTAATGGAATGGTTATATATGAATTATACTGGGGCGAAGATATGGCCACTTCATAGAAATATTAATAAGTGAGTCTCTAAATAGTACTGTAACACTGTAGTACTAATAAAGTGAATCTTGGGTAGTATTTGGTTGGTCTGGTCCTGGTTATCTTGCGTCCGTGATGTTGGGGGCTAACGACTGGTTCCGCGGCCGTCCAGGTGGTCCATATGTAGTAAGTTCTCAAGACGGATCTCTTGGCGATCGTTGCTGGCTACACGCTTATATACCCACTGGTTTGTGAAGGTTATAAGGTGCACGTAGATTTCTTGTACGTGGACAGATGCTTCTATCTCAATCTGCCACGGAGTCTGCCGGCTCTGGAACTCAATTCTCAGGAACAACACAAGGGCAGAGCTAGAGGTCAACTTAAGGGGGCCAGCCACTGGTTGGTGTCTATCTTTCAACTGATTTTACTGGGGGCTGGAGCTTGGTTTATAGGCTCGGTTTTTGGACACTGTAGGCCATAGGGATCTCGAGTCTTATGGATTTATTTGAGCTCTCAATGGATATGGGAACTAGGTAAGGTGGTGATTACTGTTGTTGCACATGGCTATATGGAGCCTTCATAATGTGATATAACTGAGCCTTAGTAAGAGGTACTATTTTGGCTATACTGGAAGTATTTAGGGGAGAGAGACTGGATCTACTTTGCGAAGAGGACTGGGACAGCTGTGATAGGAGCATCTCTCTTAGATTGCTCAGTCTTCATTCTCTGGTATAGCTGAGGTGCTAATTTGGTTATCAGAGTATGCAAGAAAGGTTAATGGGTTATTGTGGGTTAATAGAGGTTAGTAAAGGTGTTAGTCATGCATGGTTAGTTCATTGATAGGAAGAATTCCTGTGCTACCTGGCAATGACCCGGAAGTCAAAACAGGGGTCAGGTATACCTCCGCAGGGGTGGGGGTCTCCCTCCTCGGGTGGGTAAAAAAGGGTAGGTGCGCGCCCTCTCTCTGTGATGGTCGTCCGGCGGCTGTGGCTAGGGGCTTGCCATATCACAAGTGTTTGTAATAACCTTCTGTTTATGAGACAGATGTGGGTGTTCATAATACCAAAACCGAAGGTGCCTTGACTAGCTGGTTTAATCGGTTGGGTTGTTAATTGCATGGTTTGCTGGATGTGATGGAGACTGGGTTGCTAACTCTGCCACATTTATCTGGAAGTATGGCAATAGAAGTTAGTCACTGGCGAGGCGGCTAGCCTCGCACTGATGATCATTTGGTACAGGGTTGTGAATGGGTTGTGAGGGAATAGATGGCATGCAAAGGGTTAGTAAAGTTCTAATGGTGTTCCTTCCTACTGAGGGAAGGTAGGCTGGATAGGAGTATATATATAAAAGGTTTGAGAATGTTAGCAACGGAAAAATTAAGGATATTCAGGAGGTATGGTGGAGAGGCTAGGTCGGAAAGGAGTCGAGGCGCGTGGGGGGTTAACGAGAGGGAGAGGGTTAAGGGGGGGCTACGTGGATGTTTGACCCTAAGGTCTCTGGGCGTAGGGGTGGCATTAGACTACAGTTGGTATCGGAGCTTGGGGGTTAACCTCTGAAGTGCGCATGGGGGTAATTGGAAACGTCCCCCTGTGCTGACGTATTTGAGGTGTTTCCGTCACTAAAATATTCATTGTTCCATTAATAGCATTAATACTTATCCATATGCTCCTATTATGGGTTGATTATAGAGGTATTAACCTGAAACAACAATAAAACGAGTGAAAACAGCGTTTGGATGGTCAAAATCGGAGATATAGCCCGCGAGTTGTATAATGTATGGGTGAGGCAATCTGCTTTCCCGCCAATTTCCCCCAAGGCCACTGAGACACAGTCGATCGATACTCTCTCTCTCTCTCTTGCACTCGCTTGCTATCAGTGATGACCACACCCTCCAATCGGATTTCTAATGTTAGCACGAAAATATACCTCAGAATAAGGGAATAACAGGGAAAATAGGTGATAACTGAAGGAGAGGAGGAAAGTGGGGAAGGAGGGGAGGTAGAGGACTGAGATTTTGCATGGCCCAGGGGCCAAAAAAAAAAAAAAAAATTTTTTTTTTTTTTTTTTCGATGTCAAAAGTTGATTTTTTTTTTCTCTGACTCGTAAGAGTCTCCCCGCAGTGCGCCGGGGGAACTCTTAAGAGTCTCCCCGCAGCTCCCGGGTTAATGACAGGGAAAGTATGTTAGCCAAACGCTACCGGGGGATGAGCAATATGGGGTGGTATATGAGTCTGGAAAGGATAGAATCATGTGGACTGTGGGGCTGTGGGGAAGAGGAGGTTAACTAGGTGTGTGCTTGACTGTGGATAAAAGTAGGGAAAAACATGGTGTATTATTACTCGTCAATACGATGGTTATGGACACTGTTAATCTGACACTATTTCTTGCTGATCTAGTTGTGCCTGGGAACTGCATTTTCTATGACATATACACCAAAGAAAACGGCAGTTCGTAGGGGTAGCTTCGGTATTGTTTCGTGGTGAAAATGTGTCGAGACAATGGTAAAAGAGGGTTGTATATACAATCTCTGGTTGGGGTAAGAATTAAAGTTACTGCATGGTGGCTAACATCTTCAGTCATTTCTGTCTAGGTCTTACAGGAACAATGGTTATATATACACTGGTGTACCCGTGGGTATCATAGTTTCTTATCAATTAGGACATGGGGTTTTAACATACTACTTCTCGGATGGAAGAACATACATAGATTTATGGGGGCGGTTGGTCTTCAGAAACTTAGTCTGGCAAGACAGGGGGTTAACATATTACTTCTTGGATGGGAAAACATACATAGATTTAGGCCTGTCTGAACTGGTTGGCATTGGCTCAACCTAGGGACAGGGCATGGGTGTATTAACCTGGGAAGAACATAAATAGATTTATGGGGGCGGTTGGTCTTCAGAAACTTAGTCTGGCAAGACAAGGTATTTTAGGGTATGTTGATATTGATATCTTAACTTAGGGACAGGGCATGGGTGTATTAAATTAAGGTGTATTTATGTTCATCATCATGTAGGTAGAGGTGTAGGACACGAGGGGTTGTGTATACGCGAGGTGGGGGAAAGGTCAGTGGTTAGAAGGGATAGGCAGGTGTGGTTTGGAGCTGCTTAGCCCTGCGGGCTTCGGCCTGTCTTAACTGGTTGGCTCGGTCACCTGGTCCTTTCGTTCTGTGGGCCTTTCTTTCGGGTGTTTCTGTTCCCGTTTCCTGGTGGTGTTCGCTCGTGGCTTCCGTGGTGGGCCTCTCGTTCTGGGGCATTTTATCCAGCATACGGTGCAACCTGCCGGAAGTGTGGTAAGCAGAACCATTGGGAGAAAATGTGCTTATCGGACCAAACAAATCGAGAAAGACTGTTGAAAAATCGCCGACCAAGATCTACTTCAAGAGGACCAGGCTCTACTTCAAGAGGACCAAGACAACATGGCCAATATTCCAAAAATCCAGCACGCGACTCTTCTCACAAATCAAGACAGCAAGAAAATGCCAGTCTGCCATTAGCAAACTCGGGAACGATACAAGCGACGAAGCTTTCACCTCCATTACCACAAAGATACCAGAAAAAAAAGTTAGGGCAGATATAAGAGTGAAAATAGACAGTGGTGCCCAAGGTAACACGATACCTGTTCGTATGTATCGTCGCCTGTTTCCTGAACATCTCAATGCAGAGGGCAACCCACAAACAAACAAAGTACAGGGAAGGAGTGTGGTGCTGACAGCATACAACGGGACAAATATTCCACATTATGGATCAATCAAGTTACCTTGTAAACACAACATAAGTGACTGGAATGAAACAGAATTCTACATAGTGGAGACTGAAGGACCAGCGATACTCGGACTTCCAAGTTCAAGAGCTCTAAAGTTGGTAACCTTACATTGTGAAATCAACACCAAAGCAAAATCTGAAAAGAATACAAGCTCTATCAGTTCTGTGGAGGATTTGATGAACCTCTACCCGGACACTTTTGACCGCATAGGCAAGTTTCCAGGCCAGTATCATATCACACTCAGATATGACGCACAATCAGTCGTGCATGCACCTCGTAAATTTCCCATCCAGGTGAAAGACGAGCTGAAGAAGGAACTCGGCGAAATGGAACAAAGTGGTGTTATTGTGAAGGTAACAGACCCGACTGACTGGGTGAGTAGTATTGTCTGCACAAGAAAAGCCAACGGAAAATTAAGGATATGCCTGGATCCAAAGGACCTGAACAAATGTATCAAGAGATGTCATCATAAAGTGCCAACGGTAGAAGAGATAACCTATAAGCTAGCAGGTGCCAAACACTTCAGCAAGCTTGATGCAAAAAATGGGTACTGGTCAGTCGAATTGGATGACCCTAGCACAAATCTTACAACTTTCAACACCCCATTTGGTCGCTACAAGTAGCTTCGTATGCCATTTGGTCTTCTGATGTCGCAAGATGTGTTCCAAAGAAAGATGGACCAGATTTTGGAGAACTGTGAAGGTGTCATCAGTATTGCAGATGATGTGGTGGTATTCGGCAGAACTAAAGAAGAGCACGAGGAGAATATGCACAACCTGTTTAAAGTAGCCAGACAGTATGGGTTAACATTCAACAGTGAGAAGTGTGCCATTGACGAGAAACAAATTAAGTTCTTTGGTACATTGTATGACAGTCAAGGATCGCACCCCGATCCAGAGAAAGTGGAGGCTATCAAAAAATCTCTCCCTGTGCCAAGTAGCCCAACTCAACTTCAGGAATTCTTGGGAGTTATAACATACATGGCTCCTTTCATCCCAACACTGTCAACTGAAACGGCAAACCTCCGTGATCTTCTCAAGAAAGAAGCTGATTTCACATGGACTTCTTCCCACACCAAAGCATTTCAACGAGTCAAGGATATACTGTGTAAAGAAGTCACACTCTCATACTTCGACACCAACAAGTCAGTTACCATCCAAGTAGACGCATCACAGAGAGGACTAGGAGCAGCACTCGTCCAGGATGGCAAACCAGTCGCTTTTGCCTCAAAATCACTATCTGCTACAGAACAACGTTATGCCAACATCGAAAGGGAAATGTTAGCTGTTGTTTTTGGATGCGAGCGTTTTCACACGTATGTATATGGTCAACCATTCACAGTAGAGAGCGATCACAAACCCCTTGAAATGATACAACTAAAAAACCTGACTGCAGCTCCCCCTAGGCTCCAGAGGATGTTGTTAAGACTCCAAAACTACGACATCAAGATAGTCTACAGGCCAGGCAAGGAAATGTTGTTAGCTGATGGATTATCCCGTCTACCTTCAACGATGGACAGCCACATCAACTTGGATGTTCAAATTAGTTTCGTACAGTTTAGTAGCCAGAAAATTGATCAGTTGCGTGATGAAACAGTGAAGGATCATGAACTATCAGAACTAAAGGGATATATATTTGCAGGATGGCCAGAGAAAGTCAAAGAATTGCCAGCAACACTCCGTAAATATCACTCATTCAGAGACGAGTTGTCAATCGAAAATGGTTTAGTTCTCAAAGGTGAACGTGTTGTTATCCCAAGTTCAATGACAAAAGAAATCCTAAATAAGATTCACGAAGGTCATCAAGGAATCGAAAAGTGTAAATTACGAGCAAAGGACTGTGTATTTTGGCTAAACATCAACAACGACATAGAACAAATGATAAAAAACTGTGCAACATGTCAACAGTACCAGAAATCTCAGAGCAAAGAAACCTTGTTACAACATGAAATACCTTCACGGTCGTGGCAATTTGTAGGTACTGATTTGTTTCATTTTGATTCAGCTGAGTACTTGATCATAAGTGACTATTATTCGAAATTCCCTGTGATCAGGAAAATGCCTTCAGCAGTTACCAGCCAAGCAGTAATAAACGCCACTAAACAAGTTTTCTCTGAACAAGGTATACCAGAATATGTTATCAGTGATAATGGTAAACAGTTTGACTCTGAGTGCTACAGGAATTTTGCGGAATCCTGGGGTTTTGGTCATGTCACCAGCTCTCCTCATTATCCGCAATCCAATGGTTACATCGAGAGAACAATCCAAACTGTAAAGAACATTCTCACAAAAGCCAAAGCCAGTAATCAAGACCCATACATGGCACTTCTCTCCCTACGTACAACACCGATTGATCATACACTACCCAGCCCAGCGGAGCTTCTGAACAACAGGAAGATGAAGGGGAACCTACCTGTTCGTATCTACAACCGGCAAGGACAGAAAGATCTAATTCACCAACATATGCGGCAGAAACAGGAATCGCAGTTATAGCTCAGCTCTCGACCTGTAAACATCTATTGTAATATCTACCTAAGCTGATTAAACTACATTACTAGCCTGTGTGTATATCTACAATCCTGCAACAACATAGAATTATTATAAACTCTTTTACTTATTTTTCTCAACAACATATACTCACATGCCTTCTTCTTACTATAAGCTATTCTACTAATAAAAAAAACACATTACCTTCCTTCATGTATTTAAACTTTCCTAAATATACTTCTTTATTCTTTTCATCGTGCGCATCAAAACCTTCACGCTTAACGTATGTCAACATACGCCGCCCGAAATACCAACCTATACTCGCCAGGACTACCAACCTGTCAGAATCCTTACTCGCGTATATTATAGGTTTGACTCCTGTAAGGAGATAAAGAAAACCTAATATTTAGTAGTGGCCCCGTAATCATTGACGAACATGCCTATTACATAAGGCACCCTCTTCAAACACTCATCCACTGTAGTTTGAATCTACCGCGCAGAGCATTTAAAATTTGAGGAGCCTTCATCATGAGCACACGCGACCTCACTCATGGCTTCAGTCATTATGAATTGGGTTCTCACTACGAAAAAACTTTGTAAAATATAAAAAGAAAAAGAAAATAAGAATAACTATTCAATAAGCTTTCCATAATATCGTGGATGTACTTGTGTGGATCTTTGACCAGACGCTGACTCAGGCGTCATTCTTCCTTCACTGACATATCAAGTAAACCAAAATCCTTAATACATCAACGAATGGGAAGGGGATGGTCGGGAGGGCCCCAGTCGTCAATGATTACGGGGCCACTACTAAATATTAGGTTTTCTTTATCTCCTTACAGGAGTCAAACCTATAATTTATTAGTGGCCCCTCCATCATTGACGAACATGCCTGATTTCTAAGACTGGAGGGGGACATTCGTAATCATATCATAACTCTAGAAAAGCAGATAATCAAACAACCACATAGTATTCTTACTTTGAAAATATATTTAATGGCGCAGCACATATATACAAAAGGGGGTCAAGCAGGGGCGTGCTTCAAAGAAGCCTGCTTGATAAAAAAGGTTAACTCTTGAGACTCTGCGAACAGATCTGTAAGTTAAAAAGGCACCCCATTCAACATAAGTGGTGAAAAATAAAAACTTATAAGTTTACATGTGCACATATAACCCCATAATACTCGTGGAAATATCTTGCAAAATATATCCAATGCTTAAAACTAAATTGCTTTCACAGCCAAAACTATTATAACAACACTGTTGTTTGTACTAACATTGTACTAGCACAATTTCCCGCACTGAATAGAACAGAGAAATTTTCATATCACATTATCCATACTCGTATCACAGCTCTTATACTCCGGCAGGGTCTAGGGTGTCCTATGTTACACTGACTGCACCCTTTTCTTGAAAGTAAACAAAGTGACTTAAGGGCCACCTAGACCCTCTGCCTTAAAGCTATACATGGCAAGGAAGGTTTGTCTAGAGCTACTGACAGGTATCGAGTCAAAAACGTATGATTAGAGGCCCACAAATGTGTGGACGTAATATCTTCCACAGAAAAATTCTTCAGGAAACGCAAAGAGGCTGCCCATTTGCGTAAATCGTGGGCCCTACCCACAACGCCGGGATTACTCTCTTTAATGACCTCGACCAAAAGAGAAGCCATTCTACGTTTCAGCAAGCGCTTACCTGTACTTGCCACCCATAAAGCACCTTGGGGGTTTAGAGGAGCTACTCTCAAATATTTGGTTAGAGCCTGCACTGGACATAAATTATGGTGCACCTTTCCCCTTTTCAACGCCGGCACAGTGAACTCAGAAAACATGTGTGCACTGTGCTCATTCTTGGCTACAAACCCTGGGGAAGGTGCAATGTGAATACATTCATTAAGCCTACCAAACCTGAGGCAATTAGGTGTGTTGCTCATCGCCGCCAGCTCAGACACTCTGTTCCCGGTGGCCAAAGCCAAAAGGAATACAGCCTTTTTTAAGAGTAATGTAAAATCTGCAGTATTTTGGTACAGACGGGAGTGAAGTAATGACAATGCTTTGTCCAGAGACCAAGTAGGCATGAGCTGACGGGGAGGTGGGCGGAGTTTAAAACATGCCCTCATAAAACCTGTTTCCTCCGCAACTGGTATGGAGAGACCGGTAGGGTCCCAAAATGGTATTCTAATCGCTGTTAAGTGATTTTTTAATGTTACCACAGATAAACATTTCTGCTCAAACAGATAATTTAAATAATTAAAAACTAACGCCACCGAGGGCACAGCTTGTTCTGTTCTAAGGATCCAAGAAGTAAAGGCTTGCCAATGTGATTGATACTGTCGTTTTGTAGACTGAGTATATTGATTCAATAATTTATTGGTCACATCTCTACCATATGACGCTAGCCACTTGGCCTCCTGAATGTCCATAATGCAAAAGTCAGCGAGGTCGCTAGGTTGCCAATCGTGTCTAAGTGGAAAAACCCGACCGGGAGCGACACTGGGTGCGGGCACCACGTCTTCAATTGCTGGTACCACAACTGCGCCGGCCACAGGGGCGCGATTAGCGAGACTAAGCCTCGATAATCTCGTAGTTTGTTTACTACGTGGCACATTAGTGACGCGTCTGGCGGCGGAAACAGATAGATGGAGCTCCACCTGTTCCAGTCTGTCACCAGGGCGTCTGGCCCCCCTGCCGGCGTTATCGTCCGGCGGGTGAGGTACATTGGGAGTTTGTGAGTCTCCTCGGACGCAAACAGATCCACTTGTGGATGGTAAAGCTCCGCAATCATATTTTGGTTGAAAATGGTTTGCTTGAGCTCCCATTCTACTGTCGTGCTCTGTCTCCGAGACAGAGCGTCTGCCCAGACGTTTGCTACGCCTGGGAGATAAGATGCGTGAAGATGAATGTCCAGCCTGTTGGCTAGAATAAAAATCTCTTCCGACACGTTTAGCAACTTCCGAGATCTCGTTGACCCTTGTTTCTGAATACAGTGAACCGCATTCAGATTGTCCATTCTGAAGGCCACCGACTTGCCCCGTAAAGTAGAGCCGTGAGCCTGAAGGAAATAAAAGGGGACTAGTAATTCTTTGACATTGATGTGGGAGATTTCTAAATGGGACCAAAGCCCTTGACCCTGGTGCCCTTGGTTTGACTGAAAACCCCAACCTATCGTACCTGACGCATCCGTGTCTACCCATACCGTCGGCGGAGGAGAGGTCCATGACATTACTGAGTGCAACATTTCCCTCTTCGCCCAGACCGCTAGTAAGTTGTGGATTAATTTTAGTATGGGCCATAATTTTTCTGCCGGCAATAGTGGAAAATATTTGTTGCCCTCCAATATTAAACGCTTTACTTTCAACCGGCCCAACATTACAGTTAGTTGAATCCAGTTGAGAGAGCCGACCAGAGACTCCCAGATTCTTCGAGTCGTAGTCAGACTGTGAAGAAACAGGAACAGTTTCCTGCGAAATCTGTTTCGATTGTCCACACTCTGACTCAGAGTGAGAGCAGCTGTGTCCCAAACCAGCCCTATCCACTGAACTACTCGTGAGGGAACAAGGTTTGACTTTACCAGATTTACCTTGAACCCTAGAGTTTTGACATGTTTTAATGTTATGTTGACATGATTTATGCATACTTGCTCTGTCTCTGCCACCACTAGCCAGTCGTCTAGGTACCACAAAATCCTGATCCCTTGTTTTAACAATGGCATCAGTGCTTGCCGGACTAATTTCGTGAATAAGCGAGGTGCCAGGTTCAAACCGAATGGCATCCTCTGAAAAACATAAGTTTGATCCCTGATCCGTAAGGCCAGAAATCTTTGAAATCTTTTGTTTACCGAGACGTGCTAATAAGCGTCTGTCAGGTCTAAGGAACACATCCAACCTCCCGGCGGAAGTGTTAGCCTGATTTGGTGCACTGTTAACATCCTGAATGACTCGTTGTGAATGTGAAGGTTCAGACACGACAGGTCTACGACGGGTCTCATCTGAACACTGTCCCTTTTGGGAACCAATAATAGCTTGGATGTGAAGACTGGGTAATTTTGAGGGACCGGGATGATGACATTCTTGGCAATCATTTCTTTGACCAGTGACTCCACCTGTAAAGAAACTAGATTCGCCGTTGTCGGCTGACGTAAGCGAGGTCGCCGGAGCCACTGCCAAGTGATGCCTTTGCGTGCCACCATCCTTGCCCAAGTGTTTAACGGCCATGCTTGGTGACACGTTCGGAACGACCCAGTTAGCAGACAAGGGTTCGCCGGCTGTACTACCCTCGGATCCACCCGCCTTGAGACCGGCCCCGGGAGTGAGAGAGACTTTAGTTTTTTGATGGTGGTGGAGGTGGTGGTGGTGGACGCTTCGCCGGCTGGCTGGCGTTGGCAGAAGACGGGCCCTGACCTGGTTTATTATAGCCTCGTCCTTTCTGACCTGTAAACTTACCCTGTTTATACCTGTACTGACCTTGAGGGGAGGAGGACTTAGGTAGATGAAAGGGCTTAGATCCCCCCGGCTGTGCTTTTGCGACAGGCTTGGGTTTGGGAAAAGAAAAGGCAGGTTTCTTAGAAGGGGCGGAACTATGTTTAAAGGCCTGAGCCATATTAAAAACTGTTCTCCATACCTCAGGGGATATTAAAGAGGGAGTGAGCACTGGTGACATGACCACCTGATTCGCAATACGATCAGGAAGCTTCCGTACCAAGGACATCCTGAGATCTTGTCGTGCTCGCACCGCCTCAAGCAAGGCTGTGCGTATGTCACCCAATGACTGAATTGACGACTGAAGGAGTAGTCGCCGAGACAGTTCAACCAATCTTCTGGCATCCGCGTCTGCGATTGCCTGAGTGGACCGGAGCATCGATTTCGCTACCTGTTGCATCACAATGTACTGGGAGAAAAGTCTAAACGCTTTCCCCCGTAGCATAAATTCTCGGTCTAGGTGAGTTGGGGTAGGCGTAGTGAAAGGGTCTTTGAGTTCACATAGATTGATTTTGGGGGCAGCTAAGAAAGCAAACAAAGCTGAAGGGACTCCGCCGGCAGAACACACTGGCATAGAGAACCAAGAATGACTATCCTGAGGGATTTGGTGGGAAGATTTTGAGGTGAAGGTGGTCGCAAAGTTCTGAGCCTCCGTCTCCCATTCCACCCAAGGTCCCGGACCCAACTGCCCCACCTTCAAAACTGGATTAGCGGCTGAGTCTGTGACAGTTTGCAAATCTAGTTCTGGAGTGAGCGCTGACAGTGTCTTTATGTCATTAAAACCATCATGCTTAGACCAGTCAGAAAACAGTTTCGAAGCTGAGGTAGGGGGCAGGGCAGGTTTAGCAGTATAAACAAAATAGTCCTGGTGATAATAGTTAGGAATGGCCTTAACATTAACATCTAGTACATTCCCCAAAGTATCCAAGGCCCGTAATTTCTTAGATTTATTGCCCTGGATTACCCACTCTCGTGGCACTGGAAGTTCCCCTGACAAGGTAGGTTGAGCGACCTCTGGTTTATTGGGGATCAAGTGTACCCATGACTCGTCTGGACCGTACAGTAAGGGCATAGCTACCTTTCTTATTGGTGCTTTATCTAAAGGGGGCGGATTGACATCCGTTATAACCCTTACATTAGAAGTAGTCAGTGCCGCCGTAGCAGGCCTAGTGACCACCGATGGTGATATAGAGGGAGGGTGAGGGATCTGAGTCAAAGCAATAGAAGTCATCAGAGGCCGGACATTAGAACTTGTCATGGGAGCTCCCAGGTCCACTGTAGGAGTCTCCGGCTGTTGGCCAAAAAATTTAGTTAGAGCATTAACCAGCAACCCATCTATTTCCTCTGCCGTGACAAATTTATTCGATGATGAACTCAAAGGTGAATCATTACGATCCTGTGCGGCGTAAAAAACTGAACCCGACTCTTGCACTTCCATGTCTGAGATAATAGATACCTCGTCTTTGTCATCCGGCTCCCCATGAGAGGATTCCGCCGAAGCCGGAGTCCCATCTTGTTGCCAAGACAAGTCAGGAATAGATGATGGGATCGCCGCGTCCCTGTGGAGATCAGCCACTGTTTGTATAGTTTGAGCCAGAAGTGGGTGTTCAGTCCCTGGTCGAGAATACTGCCAAACACCCAGGCCTTGGCCTGCACTCCCTTGGGAGCCCGAAATACCCTCAATTATGGAGCTCCCACTTGACTCTGCTATTGGACGATCACTGTCCACTGAACTCTCCAAATCTAGGGTTAGAATACTAACTGTCTTTTGGTACTGGCACTAAACTATCCCCATGAGATTGAACACTAGCTCTGTCGGGGGTAGAGGTATGACGAGAGGCACTAGACTCCGGTGAACGCCGGGAGGCCTTCCGATCATGTGAGTCCTTTCGAGAAGATTTGTGGCTACGGTGCGACCGCGAACTGCTTTTGGATTTAGAAGATTTCTCGCTAACACCACTTGTTGACCCCTCTGTCTTACTCTTCTTACTCGTTGGTGAAGAAGAGAGGCTCGGCGGCTGCTGACTAAGAGGGGACCTGGACCTAGATCTCGCCCGTGACGAGGAGGCTGCCACCGGGGGCGTGGGTTCTCGCTGTCGCTTAGATGTGCCTGGGGCTGGAGAAAGTATAGAACCCTGTCCAGTCCCTGCCGGCGTACGAACAGTTACTCTAGAGGGACGTTTAATGGGAGGGTGCTCAAGTAGTAACTTATCCCAAAGCGGGACGTTATCGCATTGAAGTGACTTATGAGCCACAATAGTAGTATAAGTGGTCATCTGCTGCCTGACCTCCCGTAAGGCGACCGCTGCGGTTTTATCATTGTCTTGTAAAACTTTAACACTGAGTTGAGAGCAAAAGGTACAGTTTCGCATCACCCACAGACCCCTTGAGCGGTCGAGACATTTAACACATTTTATACAAAGGGTGTGCGCAAAAATAGGGATACCTGAACAGGAGGGCGTAATGCATAAAGCAAAAACCGGGGCAAAGGTATCCATGACAGAGACTGGTGGGAAACTTACTCCAGGTTCTGTATAGACCCGCCGGGACCCAGCTCTGGAAAAAAAGAAAATTTCCAGGAATTAATGCTCATAAGGTTAACCCAACATGTTCGCACACAAGTGTTAAATAACCCGCCGGGTAACGAGACGCAATACACAACGACTACAGCTCGCTACGCGGTGGGGCTCCTAAGTAAAAGAATTCAGAATATCTTAACTTGTCCAAAAGATTTATGAATACCCTCTGACATAATATAAAGACCAGCATGGCGTTTATAACTGATTTAGTCTTTCCGGTGGTGTTTGTTTCAAGATTCAATTTTGGAAAAAAAAAACTAAAAAGACGCCGGCCCCCGAATTATCTCGTAGATAAAAAACTGAGAAGCCTGACAAATATACGAGATCTAACTTCTCCCGAAGTATCTTTTTAGATTGTCGTATGCTGAAGGCGGCGATACAAAACGTATCCCTCAATTGTCTGGTTAACTAACTGAATTGTAAATTCGTTATTCCCACCCTTCCAGGGAGCACCCGCCGGGTGTGAATATTAGTTTAAAAAACGTTAACCCCAATTGCGCCGTATGTTGAAGGCGGCGATACAAAACGTATCCCTCAATTGTCTGGTTAACTAACTGAATTTTGTAAATTCGTTATTCCCACCCTTCCAGGGAGCACCCGCCGGGTGTGAATATTAGTTTAAAAAACGTTAACCCCAATTTGTGCCTTAAATTGCCGTGTGTTGAAGGAGGCGATACACAATACATCCCTCAATTGTCTGGTCAACTAAACTGAATTTTGCAAATTCGGTCATCCCACCCTACCAGGTTGCACCCGCCAGGTGATTTAAAGTTTAAAAGTTAACCCCATTTGCTCCTATCCCCACTTCTTTGTAAAAGATCGCCGGGGAGGAAAAACAACAACAGCTTAGTTTTTTATTGGCTTTGCAAAACCGAAAAAACTACAAACAACACGTGTCCGAATGAACACTGTGAGATGGGTACAGCCATCCTGCCGGGATTCATAAGGAGCCTGATACAGGCACCACAGAGACGCAGTCCTGGGGAGCCACAGATCCCCACTCGCTGGGGAAACAAGCCTGTTTGTTAAACCACGCGTGGCTAAAACTCGGCAACCAGCCGGGTTTTTTCATGGTGTAACCGGGAAAAACCCGCCGGAAATAACCCACCCCGTCCAGATACCATCTGAACGCAACACAGGACCGAGGCGTAGCCAAAACACAACTAACGCCGGGCCCAACATAGTCCGTGGAATTAGCCAATACACAACTAACCCAGGACACATAAATAGTCCGTGGAATTAGCCAATACACAACTAAACCAGGACACACATGACACAGTAGTACATATTTAGAAAATAAATCAATAACACTTGTACATGTGGTAAAGCTACGAGAGGCTGGCTAGGCCTAGGCAGATGGAAAAAGTAACAAGTCGGAATATAAACAAAAAGCACTGAATTATATCACAACAGGAACCACCGCCAACACACCACTGTAGCAAACACTTCCGACAAAGGGAAGAACTGACTCGGGACCCAGAAAAAACTTTACTAAGTGAAGAAAAATACGCTGGGAATGTCAGCAAAAATAAGCTACCTCATCAGAAAGATAAAAGGAAGCAAAAATAACGCGTAATGAAAGCCGCCTGCATCACAAAGCTAGCTAACAGTGATAAAGTTCACAAGTCCACAACAGGACCACGAGGGTACATCCGAAATAGATGCCCCAAACACACGACCCAAAATACACTGCACTGCGGGCAACTAGCCCAGGACACTCCTGCTACGCATATCCTAACCTTACTCGATACATCCCGGAGTAAACAAATGAGAAAAAACTCACTAGGGATGCAACAAATGCGGAACCAGCGGAGCGTGGGGAGACACATCCGGGCAGGCTGAGCGCAGAGCAGAGAAGGGAAGAATGACGCCTGAGTCAGCGTCTGGTCAAAGATCCACACAAGTACATCCACGATATGGAAAGCTTATTGAATAGTTATTCTTATTTTGTTTTTGTTTTTATTTTTTACGAAGTTTTTTCGTAGTGAGAACCCAATTCATAATGACTGAAGCCATGAGTGAGGTCGCGTGCGCTCATGATGAAGGCTCCTCAAATTTTAAATGCTCTGCGCGGTAGATTCAAACTACGGCGGATGAGTGTTTGAAGAGGGTGCCTTATGTAATAGGCATGTTCGTCAATGATGGAGGGGCCACTAATAAATATACAATTTATAGTAAGTAAACATCTCTATTACCTTTTTCTAAGATATTAAGATAGCCCACTTGTTAAAGTACTACCACATATAAATCATAAGTCTAATAGACTACTCTTGTAGATTGAATACCCTGATGCGCCTAGCGAACTTAATTTTTTTATTTCCTCCCCTTCGCCTGGGTTTTCCCACCTAGAGTTTAAAGCTCAGAAACTTGAAACTTTGAACAAAAGTTATATTATCCCGAGAACCTCATGACCCTGCCTTTTGATATGACCACCCAAATAAACCTTGACTTAACCCCTCTGGCCCGGGCAGCATTTTCAAATGACAGTGCGGCAGATGGGCCGGAACCCGGGTGTCCTTTTAAAATCCCTATGCTTGAAAGCGTGCTTTGAAATTCGCGCGGCGAAAATTTCCTTTGCCGGGGCGATCGCAGCGCCACCAAGCCTCAACTACTACCGTTATCAGTTCCTACGTGCCCGCCATGGCGAGTTATAGTGAAATAATGAATTCCAACGCGTCCGATTCTGTGCAACCTCCCGCGCACCCCAGTGCTACCCCGCTCGCTACGTCTACCCCTGTTGCAAGCAAGAAAAAGGCTCAACGCAAGAAAGCAAAGGTATTGTTGAGTGATAGTGCGATAGAGAGAGAACTTTTTGCCATTGAAGAAAGCAGTGGCGAAAGCTTGATTGATAAAGAACAGTTTATTAGTAGTGCAAGTGAAGACGATGATTTTGTGGGGTTTGGGGATGATGACAATGTTGACTTGTTTGAGGGAGGAGATAGTAGTGATGATCCTGATGTGGAAGTGTTGCAGGAAGGTGCAGTCGAACTTCCGAGTGTGCTAGAGCCTAGGCCTACCCCGTCACCATCTTTGCGTGGTCAGCCTAGGCCTAGCCCTAGCCCTAGCCCGGGACCTTCCCCTTTGACTGCCCATACGCCCTTGAAAGTGGGTAAATACTTTTACAAACAATCTTTAGTGAAAAGTGCAGCCAAGAAAGCACGCAGGGCAGCAGAAAAAAGCTAGGGAAGGCGAAGATAGTGATAGTGACGCCGACCCTGGTCTAGCAACCACCCACATTCCTTTGTCCCGACACCTTGACCCGGGATGCCGCGCGGGTCACCCACAGCCCTCGGCTTCATCTCTCCCTCACAATGTTCAAAGGGCCTCTAGAAGTGGTACTAGTGGGGCGGCATTGTCCTCCCACAGTGTGCCACCACAGGCCCCGCATCGTAGGGCATTATTTGCTGCGGAGAAGCCATCGGCTCGCCGCAAAAGGAGCCCAACTCCCGAGGCTGAGTCTCCCATTGTTCAACCTCCCGCAGCCTCCTGCCCCCCACGCCGCCGACGCCCGGTCACTTCTTCACTGGAATTGTCTCCCGAAGAAGATGCTGACGACCCCAACATTGCCCCAGATGACCTGACATCGCCTGAGGAGGAGGAGGACGACGAGAGGATGTGGAAGAGGAGGAAGTCCCGACACGACGAGTTCGAGGGCGAGGTCGTGGGCGTGCGGCTCAGCCTGCCGACGCCGCTGCCCCTGGGTGTGGGCGTGGGCGTGTAGGGCATCCGCGTGGGCATGGGCGTGTGCCTGCTGCGCCTGCACGTGCGCGCTCATCCAACTTGTTTGTGTGGACAGAGGGGGCGGATTTTGAGCCAGATTGTCCTGCCTTTGACGAGCAGCAGATTGGCTCCGGGGTGTCACCAGCATATCCGTGTGGCCCAAATGCTACCCCCCGTGAACTTTTCTGTGGCTTCTATGACAATGAAGTCATGGAATACCTTGTCGAGGAGACCAACAACCATCATGAGATCTGTGCCAACTTTCTTGGCAGGAAGACCAGTGCCAAGATGGTGGCATGGAGAGCTGTCACTGTGGCAGAACTGTATGTGTTCTTGGCACTGACTATGCTGATGACACATATCAGGAAGCTCGCTCTGGCAGACTATTGGATCACTGCCGACCTCATCACTACTCCAGCATTTGGCAACTACATGTCCAGGGACAGGTACTTTGACATCCTCTCCTATCTCCACCTGACCAACAATGGGAGGTTTGACGTACCTCCCAACCTATCAAATAGGAAAACCTACTATTTGGTAGTAGTCTTGGAAAATCCAACGTCAAGGCTATTAACCTAATTGCAATGACGACTTGTCTATTTTGACTGCTATGTCGTCATTCCAACCGCGGTTAAAAAGAAAACGTCTAGAGTCTACTCCTTATCTTGCTCTAGGAGACGTTGTACATTAACCAAAACTACCACCGAAGGTGAAAAAAGCATAGAAGAGAAGAAAAAGGGGTTTACCTTAGTTACCGCTTAAGGCCCATCCCGTGTTCCGTCATGTGCAGATCCCTGTCGAACGTGCGCATGAGCGACCCTCTCTTGTCATCACATCTCACGTCAGCAGAAGAACGCGGATGGGCAGGGGTCCGGCGTGAGGGAGGGTATTATGTACGTTGGATTTTCCAAGACTACTACCAAATAGTAGGTTTTCCTATTTGGTAGGTTGGGAGGTACGTCAAACCTCCCAATTTGTTAGTAGTCTTGGCAAATCCAACGTCAAGGCTGCATAACAAATAGGAGGAGGACATCCAAGCCCAACCTACAAAAAAAACAATGCATAAAACAAAATTATGAATGACAAAGACACAATTTAAACAAGAGAGTTTAATAAAAGAGTGAAAAACTGAGGAGTAGCTAAAAAGAACAGTTTTAACACATGCCCGTCATTCATAGTAATGCAAAAACATAGACTTGTCTGAAACCAAAAAGGTACTGTACCCAAAATCCCTTTTCTTCAAAAACCAACAAAAACACTGAACACAAGAACAAAACACAATTTTCAATGTGGCAAAAACACTTATGTACTGGAACAATACATAATCCCAAACTTGCAATCCAGTGTTGCAAACCCGTACACCCCCCCCCCCCCCCCTCCCCTTTGTCAAATAAAACGAAGGAAAAGAACGAGGGACAAGGGGGGAAGACCAGGGATCTTCGCCAGAGCACCAGGAAACACGACCCCCGAGAGCCATCACCGGCCGAGGGGGTCGAACATTGGACACGGAGAGGTAGGAGGAGATGAAGGAATTGATAGAAGACCCACAAAACCGCTGAGGCGATGGCAGGTAAGGATCGACGTGGCAGGAACCGGAAGGAGGCAGCAAAGGATCTGACATCGTGCGCAGAACCCCTACAAACAGGGTGACGGGCACGAACGGTCCGACAAACGTGGCGGCCAGCTGCACCTGCGAGAGCCTCCCACCTGTCCGAGGAGACACTCACACAGCAGTACCCGAAGGCGGCGCCACAGACGCAACAGAGGAGTGCAAGGCTGACACCGGGCACAACACATGGCGAGAATGCCCACGCCGTAAAGCCTGGACGGCGAAAGGCTGGAAAGCGGGGGCCGCCCTCCCATGCGTGGTAACAAAAGGAGGGGAGGAGGCGAACGAGACGCCATGCAAGGACGGGGAGAAGCGCACGCAGTCCCGGGGCCGTGACAATGCCGCTAGTGCAGACACCCGATCCCCAGTGGCCAGAGCGACAAGGAAGAGTGGACGCCCGAGCAACGGAACCGGCGTAGCGGCCCTTGTATACGTGGGTGAAGCCAGAAGGACCAAAGCCCGCCCCAGATCCCACTGCGGAGGGACCTGGCGCGGAGGCGGTCGATCCCGGAAGGCAGCCGTCAGGAAGGAATCCAGCTCCCGTGGCGGAACGACCAGCCCAGCGACGGACCCAAAGACCCCCCGGACGGCAGACAAGTGGGTACGTATAGCGTCGACTTGAAAGTGACGTGTACGGAAGAGGTGAAACAAGGAGCGTAGGACGAGGGAAGGAGAGCCAACTGGCAGGCGAGTGGCCTGTAGCCACCTAGTAAAAGACCTCCAGTGGGACCCGTAAGTCCCCCAAGGAGAAGACGGCCAGGAACGCTGCAGGAAGTCAGTCAGGGCCCGGCCGGGGACCGGGAGCCACCGTGCCTCATGAACAAGCACGATGCGAAGGCTAACGAGGTCCGCAGGTCCCCAACCTAGCCCAAGTGGAAGCCGGAGACAGGTAGAGGGACCGGACACGGGCACCACCGCGGCAACCGGGCGGACCAAGCCCGTGCCGGCCACAGAGGCTTGAGGAGCCAGATGCAGCCGTGGTACAGCCGCAGCCTCGCGAGGACTGGGCACATCAACAGCGCGTCTGGTGGCGGAAGGATGTATATCGACCGCCACCTGTACCAGGCTACCATGAAAGCGTCCGGACCCCCCCCCGGAGCGCGAGGCCGGAGGGAGAGGTCCAGAGGCAACTGGCGCGGCACCCCCGATGCGAACAAGGCGACCTCCGGAACACCTCAGGAAGCCGCGAGGTCGGCGAACACAGTCCGTTTCATCGCCCATTCTACAAGAACGCCCTGCCCTCTCGACAGGGCGGCCGCCCACAGGGTGGCAGGCCCGGGCAGGGAGGAGGCATGCAAGGAGAAGGGGTGTCGGTCCGCGAGGAAGAACAACTCCACCGAGACCCCCAATGGAGTCAACGACCTGGAGGACCCCCGCATAAGGAAACAGGGGACAGCTTGTCTGAGTGTCCAACCCGAAGGCCACCGACTTACCCCGAAGGGCCAGCGCGTGGTCCCGCAGGAAGAACAAAGGAACCAACAGTCCGAGGGCATAGACGGGTAAGTGGAGGGAGACCCACCCATCTGCCGGGAAGTGGACGTCCCAGGTTCGATCGGGAACCTCACCCAACCTCGCTCGACGTATCTGTGGCTACCCAGACTGTCGGCGGGGGGGCGGTCCAGGGCACAGCCGCAGAGAGCGAGCCCCGAGCAACCCAGCGACCGAAGCGTCTGCGAACGGTACGCGGGAGCGGCAGGAGCCGATCCATAGGGGCAACGGAAACACCGCGGTGCCCATGAGGAGGAGGCGGCGTAGCCAGAGGCTCCCTAAGGGAAGGGGCAGAGCGGCCCAATGCAGCGAATCCACGAACGAGTCCCAGAGCCACCCCGGGAGGGAGACCGAGTGCAACACGGCGAAGACCTTCCACCGAAGGTGCACCGCGGCCGGCAGACCCCGGGGCACCGTAGCGCCGGACAAAAGCCATGCGAGACCGA
The DNA here is from genome assembly GCA_032716605.1 of Paralithodes platypus. Taxonomy (NCBI): domain Eukaryota; kingdom Metazoa; phylum Arthropoda; class Malacostraca; order Decapoda; family Lithodidae; genus Paralithodes; species Paralithodes platypus. The sequence continues at coordinate 52,558,660 of CM064508.1, read as the reverse complement.
CCCATGGCACGACACGCGACGGGGTCAAGCGTGACTTGGGAACATCGAAGGGGAACCCTAACCGTGCGATGTTGCGAACGACTGTGAGGGCGTCGCCAATGCACAGTCCTAGGGCTTCGGAAACTACCAACCAATCGGCCAAGGAAAACAGGATCTGGAGCCCGCTCCTGAGGAGAGGACCCAGAGCCTGCCCCACATGTGCGGAGAAGATCCGCGGCGCGATGTGGAGACCGAAGGGAAGGCCGTCGAACAGGAACACACGATCGGAAGTCCGAACGGCCAAGAATCGCTAGAAGCAAGGATGGAGAGGAACGAGCCAAGACGCATCCTGGAGGGCCAGCGACACTACCCACGACAGAGGGCACAGGGCCAGGCATACCAGGGGTACCGGCAGCATCTGAAACTGTGTGTGCACGATGTGCCCGTTGAGGGCCGACAGATCCACCACCGGTCGCATCGCGTCGCAGTACGTCGACGGTACCAGAAAGACACGGGAGAGGAAAACCGGGTGACCGGCGGTCAACTCCCTCGACGCTACCCAGCTCGGGCATGGAAGTGAACACGTGGGCCACCTCTGAAGAGATGGGCCGGCGTCGGTGACAAGAGCGGAGTGGGGGTCTGGACGTCCACCTCCAGGTGAGACCCCTCCGCGCAACCCACCGCCCCCAACATCCCTCGCGGCTACCGAGGGGCGCAAGGGCGAAAACAACCCGAGGGAGCACCCGAGAGGAGGGGAGCGACCCGGTCGGCCAGGCGAGAAGGAGAACAAGGAGGCCGACCCAGAGAACTACACATTGTGTTGACGTGGAGGTACCCCCGTTACGGGCCGTGCGGGCATGAGCGCCACGTTGACCTCTACCGCCCCCCCCCAACCTCGTCGAAAAGGGCGGGCCACCCCAACCCCAAGCCGGCGCGGGGCTGACCCCGTCGAAGGGCGGCCGGAAGTGGAAGGCCGGCCAGCCCCGACACGGCGGGGATGAAAGGGGCAAGAACAGAAGTGCGAGGCGGAACCGACGCACTGGCCTGCAACGTCCCAGTCCTGCGCCCGTGCAAGGCGGCAGCACTTGCAGCAGCACCCCGAAGAGGACCGGCAGAAGGACGGGACTGAGAAGACCCCGCGTGCGACACAGCGCGTCGGTGCGTGACGTAAGCAGGGTCCGCAACGACACAGCGCGTCGTCGCGTGTCGGAAGCAGGGGCCGCCGACAGAGAAGCGAGCATTCCCAAGCATCCTGCTTAAAAAAAAAAAAAAAAAAAAAAAAAAAAAAACCCCGACGTATATAGCGCAGAGTACAACAAACCCTGACGAATATCCAAGGGGGCCGGCCGGCAGAACGAGGACCGTACCGTCGGGCGTCGCCGAGTTGCCGCGCACAAAACCGCCTTCAACTCGGGAACCAAAGACACCGCGAGCCGAAGGTGGACCCGCTGAACGCGGTCCAAACCCTCGCGAAGATCGCCTGGCGCAGACGCCTCGAAAAGCCGCAGGTGGTGAACAGACGTCTGGAGGGAACCTAAAGACAAGACAATAAGTCCGTCACCCTCTGTCGCAAGGGAAAAACCTTGGCGACAGAGGGCTGATCCGGGTGAGAGAAGAACGGGGTAGCAATAGAACAAAGTTCAAGAACGAGCGCGCTCATCCAGGACCAGAACGCGCCGTCCAACCCGCCGACAGACACAAGAGGAGGCAAAATCAGTGATGACTCCGGGGGAGGGACTGAAGGAGAGCCGTCGACGGATCGGTGTGTGAAGTCGAAGGCCTCAGCAAACCAGGCCACCAATGGGAGAGGGTGACCGAGCATGATGGCTAAGCCAGGCGTACCGGCGTCGCACAAACCTGTCCCATAGGAGGACAGACCCGTCAACACAGTCAGGGACTGAACAGCCGGAAGGATGTCAGGGCGGCTGAAGTCTGACCAGAGCGTAGGCCTGCAGAAGGGAGGGGGACCGTAGCAGGGGTAGGTAGGGTGAGGCGCTGAGGGTGAGTCACCGCCAAGAAGCGCGAGAAGAGGGAGTCTTCCATCGACTCCAAGCACCCGTCGAAGCGTGACACAACCCAGCCCTGCATAGCCGACAATCGATCCGAGAGAGGCGACCCCCCCCCCAGATTGGTCGGCCCGCAGGGGCGAGCGTGAGCGGGAGCGAGACCCACGACACGAACCAGCAGCGTCGCGGCCCAAGGAAGGCGAGCGACGACGGTTGTGTCGCCGTTGAGGGACTCGTCCCCGATCACGAACGGCCGAAGGGGAAACAGCACCATCCCCCTCTTCCAGCGACACGTCAGCTCCTGAGAAAGGGGACCCCGAAACCTCGCGAAACCCCACCGAGGCAAGAGGAGGGGTACCCCCCTGGCAAGACGGTAAGTGAAGGTAAGGAAGAGAAGAATGAGGAGGAGCAGGACGACGGGAGTGGGAAGGCTGGCCGGGTGAAAGGAGGCCAGAAGGAGCCGCGAGGGGAAACAGAGCAAGGATCCCCGGGGCTGAGAGAACAGGGCGGCCCGACACCGAGGCGGAGGAGGGAGGGACCTCCACCGTGGGACGAGACCGTGAAGGAAGAATAGGCACTGAAGCAGGTGAAGTAGGAGAAGCAACGACATCCAGGCGGACCCTCCTGGACAGTGTAGGAGGAGGGAGCAGAGGGCCAGCTACAGCATGAACAACCGCGCGCGGAGAGGACAACGTAAGAGGAAGTCGTCTGAGCTGGGGAAGCGGGCGGAAGGGAGTAGAGCCCCTATCCGTAGAGGCCAGGGGAGGGCGCACAGGGGCAGAGCCGCTAACCCCGGCCTCAGGGCGAAAACCATGACGAGGGCGATGGGTGTCGTCAAGGCGATCAGGAGGACGACGAGGGGCAGTAGAGGACGGACGACGAGGCGAGCGAGAGCGTGGACGGAGCTGGGGAACCCCACGACGATGGGACGACCGGCTGCGGGACCCAGGGTAGAGGGCCCGAGCAGGGAGAGGGCCAGGTGAACGGCCTTCAGTCGGGTCAGGGATACCCAGGGCGACGCGGATCCGGTCGGCAACAAAGGCCGGGGAACGGTGGTCCACAGTCCTAATGTGGCGGGAGACCATCGTCCACATCGACGGAAGGGAAGCAGAGGCCACAGCCGCCGCCGAGGAACCAGGGCCATGGTGCAGCACATCCACCAGGGCCAGACACGTGCCACACAGAGCAGGGAGGTAGGCCGTAGAGGACACACAGAGCGAGTGGCGCAAGCAGGACTTGTGGCTCTCCAAGCACGGGGAGCAACCAAGGCGAAAGCAAGGCAGCCTACCTGCACTAGAAGAACACACACCATAATCAGCACGTCGAAGGAGTAAGTGGAGAGAATGTCCAAGAAGAACCAGGGAAGGAGCATGGGGAAACAGGAACACACATGCAAACAGGTATCCGTACTCACCCTAAACTGGGAGCACAGAGGTAGGTGAGGAGGGCGGCCGAGGCGGAAGAGCACTAGCAGAACCTGCAAAGATGGAGAAAGTGTTAACCACTACTCAACATCTTACATGCAGGGCCTATAACACCAGTAAAGTGCATACACCAATATAGTATCAGGCAACAAGATGACATAAAAAAAGTCAATAGTGAAAGCCAACTATCACCGCAAATTTGCGGGCCAATGGAGGCATAACCGTACCGACACCACCCTCCCGCAATTTTGCGGGACCCCCCAACGATCTCCGCAAATTTGCGGGGAACCGAAACGTCCCAGAGGACCGAATCGAGCTCCCGCAAATTTGCGGGACCGGCCGAGATGGTCCGGCGCCGAAAAAAGCGAGAGGAGCGTCTAGGGAATACCAAAAAAGGCCACAAAAAAAGCGTCATCTCCTTATGAACTCCAAGCAATGATGGCCATCAAGCTGAGCAGTGTCTTCCTTGAATTTATCCTGACTCAACCGATAAAGGGAGAGGCAAGGAAGACACACCAGGGGAGAGGAGGCACATCCCCCAGGAACCACCCAACCCACAGAGATAGAGCAAAGCCCATGAGGAGAAGTGGCAGGGAGGGTGGTTTCGCACAAACAGGGGCCCCCGTGAGGTACCCCTGGATTGGGCAAAAGACTATGAAAGGATGGAGGTGAAACAGGAAGAGAAAACAAAAACCAGTAAATGAAACTGGTGAGAAAAAGGGTGGCCTAGCCGTGAGCAGAGAATGTGTCAGGGGCGAAAAACCCTGTGGTGTGAAAGAGGGGCCCCCTGGGGTACCCCTGGAGTATCACGAACCACCTGTCGCCCAGGCCCTTGAGACACAGTGAAGGACTCGAAAGGGGGGACTCGGGAATAACGCTAATAATGCGGCCGACACAAACTCTACAAACAGCACCGCCACCAACGAAATCTCAGATTGTTTACCAACGGTACACCTAGGCTATGAAAAAATGAAAACTCATAGGGGCATAGCAATTCCTGAATGAGAAAACGAGCTAGGCTAAATTAAGCTAAAAGCTAAACTATGCCCAGACTAACAGGAAAAAAGAATATGAAAAGAGAAAGAATGAAAAACATATACGAGGAACGCCAGGCGCCCCCGTACCTTCGGTAGGCTATTTCCACACGCGTCTCCATTATACACACTTAGGAGCCCATTTACGTGTGCCCTAGATCACGTAACATCTGTCTAACAAAAAAGAAGGCCAGATAAGCCGAAACGAACCTAAACAGGGTGAATTAAAGGAGCACAACAAAAGCGACTTCATTCAATGGAGCGCGTGAAAAAATGATGACAAAAGAGGGTCGCTCATGCGCACGTTCGACAGGGATCTGCACATGACGGAACACGGGATGGGCCTTAAGCGGTAACTAAGGTAAACCCCTGTTTCTTCTCTTCTATGCTTTTTTCACCTTCGGTGGTAGTTTTGGTTAATGTACAACGTCTCCTAGAGCAAGATAAGGAGTAGACTCTAGACGTTTTCTTTTTAACCGCGGTTGGAATGACGACATAGCAGTCAAAATAGACAAGTCGTCATTGCAATTAGGTTAATAGCCTTGACGTTGGATTTGCCAAGACTACTAACAAATTATGCATGTCCACCTTCACGACCCATTATGGAAAATCAGGCAGCTGTATGACATGATACGTCATCGGTTTACCACCTACCTGATTCCATTTCAGAAGATGTGCCTCGATGAGTCTCTGGTCCTGTTCCCTGGTAGGCTGCATTTCAGGCAGTATATCCCGTCAAAGAGACACCGCTTCGGCATCAAGCTCTTCGTCCTCCGCAATTGTAAGACGGGATATGTGCTGGACTTTGTGGTCTACAGCGGCAGTGGTGGCGAAATCGTGACTGACCCCGACATTGGTTTTGGCGGCGCTGTTGTACAGAAGATGATGGAGAAACACTTCCACAAGGACCACATCCTGTACACAGACAATTATTATACGTCGCCAATCCTCACCAAGTACCTCCATGACCGCAAGACCGGAACTGTCGGCACATTCAAGGCAAAGAGGAAGGGCATGCCAGTGTACCCGACCAAGACCAAGAAGACGGACATCTACCACAAGAAGAGTGGCCCCATCCTCTCCATCCACTGGCATGACCAGCGCAAGGTCAACCTCCTCACCACGTGCCACAAGGCCGAGATGGTCGGCACAGGGAGGGTGGACCGAAGAACGAAAAAACCCGTCCAGAAACCAGCTGCTGTCCTGGACTACAATATCAACATGCGTCTCATCGATAAGTCCGACATGCAGATGGGCTTCATCGACTGCCTGCGAACATCTTGCAGGTGGTATAAGAAGTTTGTTCTGCATACGGTAGATATGTCGGTCCTCAATGCCTAGAACATCTACCGTCTGTGGACTCCCAGAGCCAAGAAGTACAAGTCCCTGCAGAAGTTCCACAAGCAGGTGATACTTGAGCTCCTGGCTATATATGCAGAACCTGGGAGACTACTACAAGGACCAGGCCAGCTGGGCCGCACGGGGTGTGCCGACTTCTTCAGGAAGCACCAGCTCCACCCCCTTCCTTTCAAAGCACCAGGTAGTAAAGTTAGGAGTCAGAAGAGGTGCCATGTGTGCAGCCACACAACTCGCAGACCCCACAAAGTGAGCAAAACCACATGGGAATGCCTCGAGTGTGAAGTGGCACTGTGCGCTGGACGGTGCTTCAACGACTTTCACAATCTACTGCAATATTGAAGTGCCCGTGACAATGACAGTGAAAGTGACACTCTAAAATGTAGGCTAATAGTAATAATAAAACTAAGTATAAGTGAAAGAGACACACATAAGTAATAATAAGTGCCTTCATAACAATATGAACAAGTGAAAGTGACTCTAAAATATATATTATAGCTTACCTCTAACAATAAATAAGTGAACATGACACTGTCAATTATCCTAGTCCAGTAAAAGTGACACTATGATAATAATAAAACTAAGTATAAGTGAAAGAGACACACATAAGTAATAATAAGTGCCTTCATAACAATATGAACAAGTGAAAGTGACACTATATTGTATATATTATTAGCTTACCTAACAATACATAAAAGTGAAAATGACACTATCAATTATCATAGTCCAGTGAAAGTGACACTATAATAATAATAAAACTAAGTATAAGTGAAAGAGACACACATAAGTAATAATAAGTGCCTTCATAACAATATGAACAAGTGAAAGTGACACTATATATATTATTAGCTTACCTAACAATACATAAAAGTGAAAATGACACTATCAATTATCATAGTCCAGTGAAAGTGACACTATAATAATAAAACTAAGTATAAGTGACAGAGACACAAATAACTTCATAAAAATAACTTTATTGAGTGAAAATAACATAATAACTATAATAAATGGCATAATAAACAATAAAAACTCTCAAATCGCTTCCCGGCATAATTGCGGGTAGGGCGACGATTGCAACAGGGTGTCGTAGCCGGGGCCGCGGTTGAGTGTTCGGACGCGCCGAGGTAAATACGCTCCAAAAGTTACCTCTAACATCGCCATAACTCCGGAACCAGTTGAGCTAGAGAGCTCTACGTAACGCCATTCTACGCAACAAGGTAAGGCACACATTTTTATGTTACTTTGATAATTCTACCTCTTATATTAAGGGAGATAGGCCTTTGTTTACACTAGTCATTTATCAGCCAGATCGCCCGGATACGAGCTCCGTCCTTTAGAAAGGCAGCCCAGGCCACGAGGGTTAAAACCTTGTTATATAAAATACCACCTTTGTGTAATACTCAATTATCATTGAGTTACTGACTAAAGTAAAGTAAGTTGACCTCACAATAGAGCAAGAAGAACTCTCTAGCCTAACAGAGAGTGCGCACTAGCACCCTTGCTCTCCTCAAAGGGGGAACGGGTACCCCTCAGTAATCGTCAACACTATGCCAAGAAAATCTGAGAGGAGTAAGCAATTTTGAGGCTTCTTATAACTGGCATACCACGTAAGAAACCTCAAGATTACCCTCCCACTCAGTTGGATAGACGGCATACCGAACATCTACTTGTCTGAGGAGTTAAAAATCCTATTAAGGGATCGTTGTTACCATCAGTTAACATCGACGCCTCTAATGGGCTGTACCTTCAGTGGTAAAAGTTGAAGTTGTCTGGCATACCTACACTTCAATACTTTATTACTGCAGATAAGGTAACTGTATCCTATTAATAGGATCTGTGTTATTACTGGCATACCAGTGATTAACATAGAGACTTTTCCTAGGTTACGTGTCCTATTGGAAGGATCCTTGTTATTACTGGCATACCAGTAACTAACATAGAGACCTTTAATAGGTTCGACTCTTAATGTTAGAGAGTTGAGGGACTCGGGCATACCTACCCCTCAATCTTCTAGTGTTAAAAGTTAACACACCCAAAGTATCCTCTTACCAGGATCTTTGTCATCACTGGCATACCAGTGACTGACATTGAGACCTTGTATAGGGTATTAATGTCATACATACATACATACATACATACAAGTTTAAAGACCGTTTGTCCACAGAGACTGTGGTTACAGTCTCATGTCCTAAATGGCAGCTTTCCAGGCGGCCTTGTCAAGGGCTGCCTCTGTTGTCAAGTTCTTTATTTTGAGATTGGACCGGAGTGCCCGAGCCCACGTCATTTTAGGTCCACCCCTACGCGCAGCTCCCCCCAAGTTCACAGTCCGGTATTTCTTCACCCAGTTCTGATCATCCATTCTCTCCACATGTCCAAACCAACCAAGTCGGCTCGTGCGCATCACTTCACTGATACTCCTAATGCCCAGATGCCTTCTCAATTCCTCGCTCAATACCCTGTCTGTAAGATTAACCCCACACATCCATCTCACCATTCTCTTCTCATTCCGTTCCATTCTATTGACATCCTCCGCTTTAACCGGCCACATCTCAGAGGCATAGGTCATCGCGCTCCTAACACACGAGGTATACACCTTCCCTTTAAGGTGGGGTGGGAGCTCTCTCATGGTCAGGAGTGGCAACAGGTCTCTAAACTTTCCCCAGCCACTTCTGACTCTAGCAATGGAGCTAGCTTCAGCGCCACCTCCAGCGGAAACTGTATCGCCCCGGTAGCAGAACTTATTCACACACTCCAGCGTTACACTGTCGAAATAAACACTGACAGGCGAGTTATTTAATACAAGATCTCCCTTGCACACTGCACATTCAAAGTCTATGAATTTAATAGGGCCCCTCCATCATTGACGACTTCGCCTATTAATAATAATAGTCTCCATTCAACATCCTGCGCCAGCATTTTGAATAGCCCGCGTGGAAGTATTATGGAGTACTCATCATAAGTGCACGCCTAATTCCCTTATGGGATCGTCATTTTGATCGGGTACCCGACAGAAAAAAACTCTGTAAAATATAAAAAATAAAAAATAACTTAATATCTGTTATCATATGACTTGCCATATGCGTGGATTTCTCATGTTTCGCTTTCCCAACGCCAGGCCCTCTAGCGGCCATCTTCGTCCTTCCTACTTTCGCGGCCACAGTGACAACAAGGCTTACGCCGCGCTCCGCTTTATTCGACGTTCCAGAGCTTCTAGTGAATCCTTAATCATTTGTATACATCTGTGTTGTAGTAACAAGGTTTAGATTAGCTAGCACGGCTGCCAGATTGGTGTGTCCGCAGGAAGTATGTGTTAAAATAGGGTACTTTTGTAACAGGCGTCTACGAGTCGAGGATCTTCGTACCGCGTGTGTTTTATTGTTTGTTGTGATACGCCTTTAGCTTTTGAGTTTACTTAGCTAGAAGGCTACCACTCTACAAGGCATGATACAGACTGTCATTATTGAGGAAAGTACATGTCAGATTAATTATTATCAGCAAATGCTCTGGTTTAAGGGTGTCTGCACGTGGTGCTCCACCTTCCAGAGTTCGTGTTTTGCTTTGGGCCCCTTGAAGTGGGCCTCCCTCATCCGAGCGCTGGGATGGTCCACGGAGCATCGTCTGCTGGTGTTGCTCGTCGTACCTCGTGGTCTGCCTTTTGTAGGGGTCTCCGGAATAGGCTTCAGGTAATTTAGGATGCTACATTTTCTGTATTGTAATTATATGCCTATGTATGCCCCTAATGTTTTGTTTTTTACATGCTGTGTAGCATGTTTGTGGGGTAAGGGAGACGTCCCTATGATATTCTTTATGATGTGTTATGTGCGGGACTCAGAGTTGGGGATCTGTGCCATCTCCTGGTCTCTCGAGTTTTTTGTTTTTCCGGCGGCCCCGTGCGGTGGGCCCAAGTTATCCGTCTTATAAACGGGTAGAAACATTCAAAAGGTCCCGGCGTGGTTTGGCTGAACTACACGCTCCCGGCGGAACTGCATTCCTAAAGGTGCTGCAAACTCGGCACGCCGAGTAACTCGCCCTAACTGACCCAGTTACATGATTAGATCTTCTCGCCCTGCGGCTCCGCAAGTCTAGTGTACAAGAGTGATACGATTAGTTTTGCAAACTTGTTTATAAATGATCAGACTCTAAAGGTCAAGGGACCTGGGACACTTGTCACAAGTTAGTAGTTAAACCCAGCTTAAACGGATCCGGCGGAAGGTTAGAGTAGTGGGCACTATAGCTAACTTTCCGGCGGACATGAGTTAGGATGTATAACACCTCACAGGTTATCCTTATGAGCATTGATTCTTGGAAATCTTATTTTCCAGGCTCCTGACTGCTTCTCCGGCGGAGGTTGGGGGGCTCATCCCGGCGGGGGGGGGGGGGTCCCATTATTAGCACCATGACTAGGTTCGAACTATGCATTACTCCTACCTGCTCTCTTTTGCCAGTTTTTGCTCACAAACTTTGCATTAAATGCGTCAAGTGTTTGGATCGTTCCAGAGGCTTGTGGTTATCTAAACGTTTTTCCGTTTGCTCTGAATTGAAAACTGCGTTAATAACGAATAAAAGTGCCTGGCGGCATTACAGGAAGTTAAGAGTACTTTTAATTCTTATGCCAAAGACACTGCCCATAAGGCACTTCACTGTGATGATGAAGTAATATGGGAACGACTCATTATTAAGTCACCCCTTGTGAAACCCAGGTCTGTCAGACCTAAAGTCAAGTCGAAAGCCCTCAGCAAAGAGGTAGTGAGCAGTAGCAGTGAAAGTGAAGTCACCGAGGTCCCCCCCGCCGACCGTCCCAAGAGGAGACGATCACCCTCCCCTAGGCGCAAGTCGAGGTCAAGGTCTAGATCCCCTCAAAGAATCTAGACACTCGTCCGCAGAGTATTCCCGGTCTACCAAACGCCGGAGAGAGGACTCTGAGGGAACGACGAGTCAAGCAAGCAGTGGCAGCCGGAGGAAGACCCCTCAGCAACCGCCCCCTACCCCTAACTCTGACATACCTCACCACGATTTTGGGGATTCAGAAGTGGGGTCTGACACACCGGAATCTGCACCTAGTCATGAACAATCATTGAGTGTGTCTCCTAGTGTTACTTTTGCCATACTTAAACTGAACTATGTACCTCGTAGTGTTAGATCGGCAGGCCCATGTAGGGTTCTGGCTGACCAGTACAGGGGATATCCGTCAGGGTCACAATTACATTCTCAAGTGATTCCAGACTCCCAGCCCGTTGCGGCACGGAGTTACTGGCGTCAATCTGAACCTTCTCCTTCCCTTTTTAACGTCAATAACGAAAGGACTGAGGAAGGAAGCATAGAAATGTTGCCATCATCGGCTCCAGATTTAACGTGGCCCTCGGCGGATACTGAGATAGTAAGGGAACAGGATAATTCTGAGATGAGTGGAGAGCCGGGAGAGGTTGGGTTCTCCCCGGCTCCCCAGTCACTCACAGGTGGAGATTCGGAGGCAGGATCCCTCTCCTCCAGGGACTCCCACAGTAAGTGTGTGACTTCTGATCAGTTAAGTGAGCTCTTGCATAAGGTTATGCAACATTATCAACTCCCTGCCTCTTCGGACCCCCCAGTTTCTCATCCTTTGGTGGCCCCTAGTACTTCTCAAACCCCTAGCTTCCCCGGGTTTTCTCCCATCATGTCCTACCCCGGTAGTAGCCGCGGCTGCTGGCACTACAGTGCCGGCGGCGCCGGCCACCTCTTCTCTGAGGGTTATTGCAGATATTCCCCCACCTCCTTTAGATAAGGTGCCTCTGAAGAAGGGCCCCATGCCACTCCTCTATGGCGCAGATTGTTCCTGGATTCCTGTGACTCCAGGTAACCCTCACTTAGCTCAACCTTCTGGGTCAGGGGAACTTCCAGTACCCAACGAGTGGTATATTGAAATCAATAAGACCAGGAAATTCAGGGCAAAAGATGAGGCAGGGAGAGTGTTGGATGTGTTAATTAAGGGTGTACCGAGTTCGTACAACCCGGATTATTTTCTGTATACAGCTGCCCCGGCGATCCCTCCCGCCGCGTCTGCACGACTGTTTGCAGATTGGTCAAAAGCTGATGGCATCAATGATGTCAAAGCTTTGAATGCTCTCACGCCGGAGTTGGCTACAACTCCGGTCCTAGACCTGACGCATACACCAGTCTTGCCGATGGGGCCGGTGGGATTAGGCCTATGGGCAGACTGGGAAATAGAAGCTCAGGTTTTTGCTGCTACAATTACTTCTAAGTCTTCACATCAGGTCCCCCAAGAAAATCATGCCTACTTTTCTTTGCCAGTAGCCAAAGCAGAGGGAGTCTCCCCAGATTTACTTACCTTTCTTTCGGCCCCCAAAGTGTCCTTGCACTCCCTTGATGAACCCTTTTCTACCCCCCCCCCCCCCCCTCACCCCCGGCGGCTCACCTTGACAGGGACTTCAAGGGGAGGTGTGGTGGAGTGGTCTTGCCACTGGCCTGGTAATCCAAAGGTCCCGGGTTCAAATCCCGATGTATCAATGGGAAGATATTATTGGGATGGAATTTGTGCTGTACCTGGTATCAGTGCATTACCACAAGCCCACCGAAACGTCAATAAAATACCCTCATTGTTCCCTGATTAAATAGCACTGTATGAATATTCCCATATTCAAAATATGCTATAGGGGTGCAATGCCTGGTGAGTTATCTGCTCAACAGGTGGCGTTGTGTGTGTGTAAGTGTGAGAGTCCGAGTGTAGGGGTGAGACAGTGAAGCACGGGAACGAGGTGGCTTCAGAGATGGGGTCGTTTCGGTCCATGAGTGAGCACCGTGCCTCATGTGAAGGCAAGATGGCAGGTGCTCGTTGTACTCTACGTGCTTCACATGTCTCACTCCCTTGACTGGAACAAGACCTCACGGGCTTCACTGTTCATTGTAAAGCGGTGAATGTTAAGGCTCTCAGCCTATGCCCGAGAGGAAGTAAGTTGGAATATAGAAAAAAAAAAAGTTAAGAAATAAGGCTTACGGATGTTCTCTCAGTATTTGGTTAGTCACCAGATCGCCGCCTCCCTGTCACGTACTATTTCAGCTATAGCTGAACCCCAAATTAAGAGGGCTACCGAATTGTCTAGGAGACTCTTGCTGCAAAATTCTATTCAGTCCTTAGGAGACATCAGAATTGCTATTATGGAGGCGGTTCGAGCCCGCCAAGATCTGAGAGTCCATCTGGTGAGAAAGTTGCCGGCGGACATAGGTCGCCGGGTAACTCTCTCTCCGGTCCTTACTGCCACCCTCCTTAACTCTGAAACATGGAGTTTAGTGTTTAACATGGTTAGTGGTTGGAAGCAGGTTACCTCCCAAGCTCGGAAGGACCCTGTTAAGAAGCCCTTTCATAAATCAAAGGGTGGTCCCAAACAATACCAACCACAATCTAAACAGTCACCAAGGGACCCCAGGCTCCCGCCGTAGCAGGGAGGTAGCTCTTACAAGTCCAAACAAGGTAAACGTTCTGGGTTTAAAGGTAAGGCCCCTCAGAAGGGTACTCAAGGTCAACCATCAGTCAAATCTAGCCAAGCGTCAGATACCAACCCAGCTCCTCCAAAAAACTAGCCACCCAGTCTCTCAGCATCCCAACGCCGTGCTTAAGGACACAGGATTTGAGAGTTGCCCCGATGGTCAGACCCCGGTTGCACATGGGTTCGTTCCGTTCGTTCCGCTCGGCCTGGGCCAGGAAAGTAGTAAGCAAAGGAATCACCTGGCGGTGACTCCGGCGGCCCCGACTGCGTCTGTCGCGGGAACACGTCCATGTGTCTCAGGAGGAGGAGACGCTGCTTCAGGAAATGATTACCAAACAAGTTCTTATATCGGTCAATGCCAGTCACCCAGTTTATACTTCCCGACTCTTCTTAGTGCCAAAAAGGGACAGTGTGCAGATGCGACCAGTTCTAGATCTCTCGCACCTGAACACCTTTATAGAGAATTCACCCTTCAGAATGCTTACAGTTCAGCAACTCAGACTCGCGATTCCGCCGCAAGGTTGGATGTGCTCGATCGATCTCAAAGATGCCTATTGGCATGTCCCAATAAACAAACGGTTCCAAAAATTCCTCGCTCAGAGGATCAGGCGAGAGACTTATGTCTTTCAAAGAATGCCTTTTTGGCTTTTACCTAGCACCGAGAATTTTCACAAAACTTGTCCGGCAAGCTCTTTTACCCCTGTTAACCCAAGGCATACAGGTGTTTTGGTATCTAGACGACTGGCTAGTAGTAACGAACTCTATGGAATTATGTCAAGATCATGTAAACCAAGTGTTAGCTCATGTAACAACCCTAGGGTTCAAGATGAACTTGGCGAAGTCTCGCCTTGTTCCCTCAAGGACTATTCAGTGGATAGGGCTGGTCTGGGACACCACCAATCTGACTCTTACTCAGAGTGTGGACAACCGGAGCAGGTTCCGCAAGAAACTGTTCCGTTTTATCCACAGTCTGGATACGACCAGGAAAACGTGGGATTCCCTAGTCGACTCTCTCAACTGGATACAATTAACTGTGAAGTTGGGCCGGTTGAAAGTCAAACGATTAATCCTGGAAGGCAACAAAGTTTTTCCTCTCTCGCCGGAGAAGAAATTATGGCCTAGTCCTCCATTAATCCACAGCTTACTCTCGGTCTGGGCCAAGCGAGAAGTTCTCTACTCTGTCACGACATGGGTTTCTCCCCCTCCTACGGTATGGGTAGACACAGACGCCTCGGGGGCACTAGGTTGGGGCTATCAGTCCACCCTGGGCCATCAAGGTCAAGGCACATGGCCGGTAGACAGTCAGTACCATATCAACGAGCAAGAGCTTTTAGTCCCCCTTTTTTTTCTCCAAACTCATGGCATGACTTTAACAAACAAATCAATTGCGTTCCGAATGGACAATCAAACAGCAGTCTTTTGTATTCAGAAACAGGGCTCAGTGAGGTCACGAGAGTTGTTGAGGGATTCCGAACGGATTTTTGCCATGGCCGAATCACTAGGAATTTCCCTGTATGCAGCATATCTCCCCGGTGTGGCGAACGTCTGGGCAGACGCTCTCTCTCGCCGGCAGAGCACTCTAGTAGAATGGACAATCAAACAGGCTATCTTCGACAAGATGATTGCAAAGCCGGGCCGTCCGCAGGTGGACTTGTTTGCATGACTTTGAAGACTTGCTCTTCCTCACGCGTCAGGTCACCCCGGCGGGGGGACCCGATGCATTGTTGGTAGACTGGAACAGGTGGACCTCAATCTATCTGTTTCCGCCACCAGATTCTGTGCTAATGTGCAAAGTAATTCATAAGCTGAGGGATTACCGGGGCCGAGTGGCAATGATCGCGCCGCTATGGCCAGCCCAGGTGTGGTACCACCAATTGCAACAATGGTGCAGGAACCCGGTGTCCCTCCACATCTCCGCTTTCCACTTGGAAACATTTGGCAACCTTCAGACCTCGCTCAGTTTTGCCTTATGGACATTTACTGTGCCAAATGGTTAGCCAAATTTGGGGAAAGTATCACTAATAAATTAATGAACCAATACACCATGTCTACCAGGAGATAATATCAATCACATTGGAAAACCTTCACAACCTGGATTGTAGAGTCAAGGCAAACTACTACCTCAGAGGCTTTAGTCTTTAAATACTTGGACTACCTATTTGAACAAAAACATTTTTCAGTAACCACCCTAAAAAATCATTTGTCTGCCATTAGAACCCCTTTTTTTTTATCTCACTGGCCTTTCCATACCGCAGGCGGAGGAGAAAGATTTTATGAGGGCGTGTTTCAAGCTACGCCCACTTGGTCACTTGACAAAGCCTTATCAGTACTTCAATCATGCAAATATAATAATGCGCCGGATTTTGATTCACTTTTGAAAAAGGCAGTTTTCCTCATGGCTCTGGCCACCGGAAACAGGGTGTCTGAGCTGGCGGCGATGAGCAACGAACCTAATTGCCTCAAGTTTGGGAGACTGCACGATCACGTGCAAATCGCGCCGTCTCCCACATTTATAGCTAAAAACGAACATTCTGAACATGTATTTTCCAAATTTTCCATCCCGGCTTTGAAAAGGGGTCCCACTCATCACCTTTTATGTCCTGTGCAAGCACTCATAATGTTTTTGAGGGCTGCGCAGCCTCGCCAACCAGGTGCTTTATGGGTCAACCGGACAGGTAAGCGTGTTACAAAACGAAAGTTAGCTTCCTTGCTGGTGGACGTTATTAGGGAAAGTAATCCCGGCGTGATAGGCAGGGCTCACGATATCAGGAAATGGGCGGTCTTTCTCAGATTTCTACAAAATTTCTCAGTAGAGGACATTGCTAATACTCAATTATGGGCTTCCAATCATACGTTCCTAACACGCTACCGGTCCGTCGCTCTAGATCAGTGGTTCCCAAACCCATGGTCCCGACCCAAACAAGGGTCACGAGGGTTATTCTGAGGGTCGTGGGAGGGTCTTGAGAAATAAAGTTAAATATAATGAAAAACTACTATTTGTGCAAAAATTCCATCGTGAAACTTGTGAATATGTAAAATTATATGATTACATTATCAAATGACGTTAGACTCAAGACTCAAGTCTTAAGAATAAATAATCCTGTATTTGAAATCCTAACAATACAATTTCCCATCACATGAAGAGTTTCGTTCATTAGTTACTCCATGCGGCTACCGTAAATTCTGCCCAATACTCGTACGCCGTACGGTACGGGATTATATATATATATACATATACAGTATATACTTCAATTCAACATGTCTCAAGATATGTTTTTTGCCACAATGTTCAGTAGTGCGTGTTTAGGATAAGGTGAAGAATGGTACACGTTTGGGAGGTAAATTTAACAATTGCTATCCTAGGTCTGCCCACCCTTATGATATATTGTCATATTATACTACTAGCATTTAACACTTTCATCTTTAACCCAGCGAAAATAAGTTAATTTGTTTTTTACGTATTGCATGTTACTTAAAGTAAAACCCATTTATAACATATACTTGTTCATATTGCAAGAAGTAACAATGTCAATATTATATTTACTTTTTACCCGTTTTCACACAGCAATACAAGTAAAATGTTTACTGATTGGAAGAAATAACATTGGCATTATAGCAAATATTGTTTTTACTTACACAGCAACCTAAAACCCAAAATGGCCCATTTATGTTCTTATGATGAGGGATATATTTATATATTTTGGTTTCTTATTACCCGTTTTCACTCTGCAACCTAGAACCCAAAAAACATTGTATGATAATAGTTAATAATATAATACATTGATATAACAACAAGCAAGATCAAGAATATTTTTGGGTATGTGAGTGATGATGTTTTTGATGGGGCGAAGCCACAAAATGTACTTTAACAGTAAATATTATACATGACACTTTTTGTTGTATGTGGATTATTACGAATATATCCTTAAATGTATTTATAATAGGCCTGTGAATGTTGGTTAGTGAGTGAATGAGGGGGGTTTCGTTGACTGCATTAAATTTCATGGTGAATAATTTAACTGTGCACGTCTTTAAGCTTAATGTTGGCATATTATTTGTTTATTTTAGCAACAGTCAGATTTCCATTTTTGACTGCCAGATAGACTGGGTAAGCGAGTGTGAGTGAGAAGATGAGTTGTGCAATCAACTATATGGGTTATGATGATGTGTGCATTGGTGTGAAATCTTATCATTTTGAGCACCTCGGTCATTTTCCCCTTGAAATATGACGCATTCTATAAGTTTTTTTTCCATTACTACTTTAATGGCAAGAATTTCAACGCAAAGTACAGTTACAGTATAGACCAGAAATTTCTAAGTATGGCTTCGCTGAGTTTAGAGAACGCTCTGGAAATGTCAGACCTCAGTGTGTCCAGTGCCATCAAGTCTTGGCTATCGAATCCATGAAAGATAAATAATTGAAGTCCCCTTTGAGTTCAGTTCATCCAAATCTCACTGGAAGGAAAAAGAAGTGTTGGTAAAATTAAGGCGGATTGATGCTCCCAGCTCATAATTTGTTTTCTTTGGAGATGGCTTCATTGGCGTCCTTAGTAGTAGCATGGGATAGATGCAAAAAGCCTCATGAGTCAGCTAGGGAAACTAGCTGCAGTGGCAATGGAGAAAACTCTTTGTGGAACATATGTTGAAAAGAAGTTGGAATCAGTACCACTTTCAAATAGTAGTATTAAATGTCGAATTGACCTGATGTCAGAAGATATATTATCTTAACATATTATGGCTTTGAAAAAAGTAGGAAACTTGTCACTACAAACAGATGAATCAGTGGACATTGCAGGTGCCCTCAACTCATGGCTTTTGTTTAGTTACCAACGAGAAGAAAACACACTAGAGGAGTTTATTGCAGTGCCTTGACATCTACCACCACTAGAGAAGACATTTGTATTATGGTAGTTTGTTTCTATTTTGTATTTTATTATTATTTTTGTTTAACCCGGGAACTACGGGAAGACTCTTAAGAGTTCCCCCGGCGGACTGCGGGAAGACTCTTAAGAGTCAGGGGGAAAAAAAATCAATTTAAAACACCGAAAAAAAAAAAAAAAAAATTTTTTTTTTTTTTTGCCCCTGGGCCATGCCAAATATCACTCCTCCACCTCCCCTCCTTCCCCAGTTTCCTCCCCTCCTTCAGTTATCACCTATTTTCCCTGTTATTCCCTTTTCCTGTGGTCTATTTTCGTGCTAACATTAGCGAGTTGGTAGCAGGGCGTTGTCATCACTGTTAGCAAGCGAGTGCAAGAGAGAGAGAGAGAGAGAGTATCGATCGACAGTCTCTCTCCAGAGGTGGAGGAAAGTGGTGGGCTGGGAGGTTGCCTCAGCCATACATTGTGTAACTCCCGGCCTGTATCGCCGATTTTGACCATCCAAACGCTGTTTCCACTTGTTTTATTGTTGTAACAGGTTAATACCTTTATAATCAACCTATAATAGGCGCATATGGATAAGTATTAATGCTATTTATGGTAAAATAAATATTTTAGTGATGGGAACAGCTCAAATACGTCAGCACAGGAGTGTGGTGTCTCATACCCCCCATGCACACTTCAGAGGTTAAGAAACATGACCTAGACTGGATGAACAGATGTAGCCTATGCACAGATCTTACATAAACTTAAGGTATGAAATTTTACATACTATAATGTAAGCATATACATGACTGTCTTGTAAAATCATTAGGAATATAACAATCAATACAAATATAAAACTAACTAATCCAGTGTTTCAGGGTGTAGGGTTGCAAGGGCCAAGAAATATTGTATTAAGGGTCGCCATCAAAATAGTTTGGGAACCACTGCTCTAGATAAACCAAAGTGTACCTGTGTAGCTTTACGTCAGCGGGTACAGTAGGTAATGTTCTATTAAGTTAAGTTTTGATGTTGTTAGAAAAGGGGGGGGGGGGTGCGGAATAGTCCATATCCCCTCTGTGCCCCTGAAGATTGTGATGAATCACGAACTGTGATAGGACTGGTTCTACAGTCCAATATTAATTTTATTTGCAACTATGTATGTTTTTTACAAGATTGTACAACTATATTAAATGTACAAATAGTTTTAAGAATGGAACGAATAACTACTGCAGAGTTACAGTTCTCGGGAACACATGGGTGTCCCACTTTATCATGCATACGATCTAATGTAAAGATCTGACCATGAGCAAGCAGTTTCTTAATGTCACGCACTGCCTGCAACTCTTTTATACTTTTTTATATATATTGTTTGCATACAATAAAACTTAAAAAATTGTTACTTGGATTCTTCACCCCTAAGGTTAGGATATTTTACGAATGTCCCGCCTCCAGTCTTGTTATTCAGGCAAAATCGTCAATGATGGAGGGGCCCTATTAAATTATAGGTTTGATTCCCGTAGGGAAGTAGAGAAAACCTAATATTTAGTAGGGCCCCGTAAGGGACCATCCCACTTCCCATTCGTTGATTTCTATAGTTTATTCTTGGTATATCAGTGAAGGACGAAGATGGGCGTTGGGAAAGCGAAACATGAGAAATCCACGCATATGGCAAGTCATATGATAACAGATATTAAGTTATTTTTTATTTTTTTATTTTGCGGAGTTTTTTCTGTAGGGTACCCGATCAAAATGACGATCCCATAAGGGAATTAGGCGTGCACTTATGATGAGTACTCCATAATACTTCCGCGCGGGCTATTCAAAATGCTGGTGCAGAATGTTGAATGGAGACTATTATTATTAATAGGCGAAGTCGTCAATGATTACGGGGCCCTACTAAATATTAGGGTTTCTCTACTTTCCTATGGGAATCAAACCTATATTCTTGTCAAAGGTCCTCTAGCTCCACTACATCTCTTGTGTACCCAGTCACCACAGACACAACATTGAATTGAATTACTTCCCACCCCCTTCCCACATACTGCGCATGGATAGTCGCCGCTTCTTTCCATAGCTCCACGCCCTACTCCACTAATCATGACCTTTGTTTTATCTATGTTAACTCTTCCCTCCATCTTTTGATCTTCGCCTCTGCTTCCTGCGCACTATCTGCGATAAGAACTAGATCATCTGCATATAACATCTCCCATGGGAGTCCTGTCCTAAATTCCCTTTACAGAGCCTCCAGGACTAAGACAAACAGTAATGGGCTCAGAACTGAACCTTGGTGAACTCCAACTTTCACTGGGAACTCTTCACTCAGGCCCCCGTTTACTCTAACTGCTGCCCGTGACCCCTCATACATTCTCATTATCACACGCACCAACCACTCTTCCACTCCAAGTTTTCTCATAGCCCACTGCACCACCTCCCTGGGCACCCGGTCGAAGGCCTTCTCCAGATCTACAAAAACGATTAATGTCCTACTGGAAGGATCCTTGTTATTACTGACATACCAATAACTAACATAGACACCTTTCAATAGATTCTACTCTTAATAGTAAAGAGTTGAAGGACTCAGGCATACCCAGCCTTCGATCTTCTACTATTAAAGGTTAACACTCTAACTCCTCGCAAGAGATCTGGCATACCATGATCTACTGTGAGGGTAAGGGCTTGCGAGATACCCTAACGGGCACTCTGCACAAAAGTCCTAGGTGTACTTAGTCTACTGGCATACCATTAGACTAGTGTAACTAAAAGGCTTAAACACCGCACTCCACCTTTTCACAAGGGACCTTGGCATACCACGGTCACTTGTGGAAATAAGGGCTTGGCGAGATGCCTTCACAGGCACTCTGCTTATACAAGTCCTAGGTGCATTTTGTCTGTGGCATACCATTAGACTTTGCAACTAAAAGGTCTAAACACCGCCCCGGATTCCTTGAACCTCTTATAAGGGTCAGAGGCAGACGAGACAGACAATTCCACAATCTTCTCGCGTTAGCCCGATATAGTGCTACTTCGTCATAACTGAGGCACTATATTTGTTAGTAGTCTTGGAAAATCCAACGTCAAGGCTATTAACCTAATTGCAATGACGACTTGTCTATTTTGACTGCTATGTCGTCATTCCAACCGCGGTTAAAAAGAAAACGTCTAGAGTCTACTCCTTATCTTGCTCTAGGAGACGTTGTACATTAACCAAAACTACCACCGAAGGTGAAAAAAGCATAGAAGAGAAGAAAAAGGGGTTTACCTTAGTTACCGCTCAAGGCCCATCCCGTGTTCCGTCATGTGCAGATACCCGTCGAACGTGCGCATGAGCGACCCTCTTTTGTCATCATTTTTTCACGCGTCTCCATGTTGAGTCCGCTTTTGTTGTGCTCCTTCAATTCACCCTGTTTTAGGTTCGTTTTCGGCTTATCTGGTCTTCTTTTTTGGTTAGACAGATGTTACGTGATCTAGGGCACACGTAAATGGGCTCCTAAGTGTGTATAATGGAGACGCGTGTGGAAATAGCCTACCGAAGGTACGGGGGCGCCTGGCATTCCTCGTATATGTTTTTCATTCTTTCTCTTTTCATATTCTTTTTTCCTGTTAGTCTGGGCATAGTTTAGCTTTTAGCTTAATTTAGCCTAGGTCGTTTTCTCATTCAGGAATTGCTATGCCCCTATGAGTTTTCATTTTTTCATAGCCTAGGTGTAAACAATCTGAGATTTCGTTGGTGGCGGTGCTGTTTGTAGAGTTTGTGTCGGCCGCATTATTAGCGTTATTCCCGAGTCCCCCCTTTCGAGTCCTTCACTGTGTCTCAAGAGCCTGGGCGACAGGTGGTTCATGATAATCCAGGGGTACCCCACGGGGGCCCCTCCTTCACACCAAAGGGTTTTTTGCCCCTGACACATTCTCTGCTCACGGCTAGGCCACCCTTTTTCTCACCAGTTTCATTTACTGGTTTTTGTTTTCTCTTCCTGTTTCACCTCCATCCTTTCATAGTCTTTTGCCCAATCCAGGGGTACCCCACGGGGGCCCCTGTTTGTGCGAAACCACCCTCCCTGCCACTTCTCCTCATGGGCTTTGCTCTATCTCTGTGGGTTGGGTGGTTCCTGGGGGATGTGCCTCCTCTCCCCTGGTGTGTCTTCCTTGCCTCTCCCTTTACCGGTTGAGTTAGGATAAATTCAAGGAAGACACTGCTCAGCTTGATGGCCATCATCGCTTGGAGTTCATAAGGAGATGACGCATTTTTTGGTATTCCCTAGACACTCCTCTCGCTTTTTCGGCGCCGGACCATCTCGGCCGGTCCCGCAAATTTGCGGAGAGCTCGATTCGGTCCTCTGGGACGTTTCGGCTCCCCGCAAATTTGCGGAGATCGCTGGGGGGTCCCGCGGAGATGCGGGAGGGTTGTGTCGGTACGGTTATGCCTCCATTGGCCCGCAAATTTGCGGTAATAGTTGGCTTTCACTGTTGACCTTTTTTATGTCATATTGTTGCCTGATACTATATTGGTGTATGCACTTTACTAGTGTTATGGACCCTGCATGGTTATGGATCCAGGGGGGTACCCCGCCTCTTGACTCGGTGGAGTATAGCGAGGTTTTGGGGTCCCCTTTCTCGGGAGCTGACGTGTCGCTGGAAGAGGGGGATGGTGATGTTTCCCCCTCGGGCGTTAGTGATCGGGGACGAGACCCTCAGAGGCGCCACGGCCGTCGTCGCTCGCCTTCTTTGGGCCGCGACGCTGCTGTTTCGTGTCATGGGTCTCGCTCCCGCTCACGCTCGCCCCTGCGGGCCGAACAATCTTCGGGGGGGTCGCCTCTCTCGGATCGATTTTCGGCTATGCAGGGGTGGGTTGTGTCACACATCGACGAGCGCTTGGAGGCGATGCAAGACTCCATCTTATCACGCTTCTTGGTGGTGACACAACCTCAGCACCTCACCCAACCTACCCCTGCTTTGGTCCCCCTCCCTTCTGCAGTGGACCACATTCCTTCACGCCCAGCTTCTCCGCCTGCCCGGTCGTCGGCTAGTACTGCTCCTGCCCTAGCTCAGGAGGTTGCCCCTGCTGTCTCCCATGCGGGGGTTCTCCGTCTGCTAGGGCAGGGTCCGCGCTTGCCCCCCATCCAGAAGGCCAAGGTCCCATCGCGGACCATGCCGCTCCTCTATGGCTCCTTGGCTGTTTGGAAGGGGGTGCAGGCCTCCCACCCGAAGTGTGCTACTGGCTTCCCGTCAGGTGAGAGGGCCCTACCTTCGGACTGGTCGGTGCAAATTAATGATAAGATGCAGTTCAGGGCGACCAGGGTGGATGGTCAGGTGGCCGACGTGGAGGTGCGGGCTTACCCGACGAGGACTGACCTTCAGTACTTTTCGGTGAAGCCCAAGCCCCCGTCTGCTCCTCGGACTAAGCTCTGGTCAGACTTCAGCCGCCAGGACATCCTTCAGGATGTTCAGTCCCTGGCTGTGTTGACGGGACTGTCCTCCTATGGGACGGGTTTGTGCGACGACGGTAAGCCTGGCTTAGCCGTCGTGCTCGATAACCCTCTCCCATTGGAGGCCTGGTTTGCTGAGGCCTTAGAATTCGCCAACCGTTCCGTCGACAGATATATTTCAGTCCCTCCCCCGGAGTCATCACTGCTTTTGCCTCCTCTTGTATCTGTCGGCGGATTGGACGGCAAGTTCTGGTCCTGGATCAGCGCGCCCAAACTTGAAATTTGTGCTATTGCTAACCCGTTCTTCTCTCACCCAGATAAGTCCTCTGTCGACAGGGATTTTACCTTGCGACAGAGGGTGGCGAACTTATTATCCTGTCTTTTAGGTTCCCTCCAGATGTCTGTTCACCACCTGAGGCTTATCGAGGCGACTGCACCGGGCGATCTTCGCGAGGGTTAGGACCACGTTCGGCGGATCCACCTTCAGCTCGCGGTGTCTTTGGTTCCCGAGCTGAAGGCGGTTTTGTGCGAGGCAACTCGACAACGCCAGACGGTAAGGTCCTCGTTCTGCCGGAAAGCCCCCTTGGATATTCGTCAGGGTTTGTTGTACTCTGAGCTCTATACATCGGGGCATTTTGCGCAGGATGCTTGGGAACGCTACGCTTCTCTGTCGGCGGACCCTGCTTACGACACGCAACGACGCGCTGTGTCGCGACCAGGGTCTTCTCAGTCCCGTCCTTCTGACGGTCCTCTTCGGGGTGCTGCCGCCAGTGCTGCCGCCAAGAAAGGGCGCAGGAAAGGGAAGTTGCCGGCCAGAGCGTCGGTTCCGCCTCGCACTTCTGTTCTTGCTCCCTTTCATCCCCGCCGAGAAGGGGCTGGCCAGCCTTCCACTTCCGGCCGCACTTCGACGGGGTCAGACGCGCGACGGACAGGGGATGGGGTGACCCGCCCTTTTCGACGAGGTGGCGGGGGGGTAGAGGAGGTCAACGTGGCGCTTATGACCGCAAGGACCGTACCGGGGGACCCTCCACGTAAAAAAATGTGTAGGTTCTCCGGGTCGGTCTCCTCCTTGTTCTCCTTCTCGCCTAGCCGAAAGGGTCGCTCACCTCATCTCGGGGGCTACCACAGGTTGTTTTCGCCCTTGCGCCCCTCGCTGGCCGCGAGGGACGTGGGGGCGGAAGATTGCACGGAGGGGTCTAACCTGGAGATGGAAGTCCAGACCCCCACTCAGCTCTTGTCAACGAAGCCGGCCCGTCTCTTCGGAGGTGGCCGACGTGATAACGTCCATGCCCGAGCAGGGAATCGTCAAAGAGGTGAAAGCCGGTCAACCGGTTTTCCTCTCCCGTGTATTTCTGGTACCAAAGAAGGACTGCGACACGATGCGACCGGTGGTGGATCTGTCGGCCCTCAACGGGCACATCGTGAACACACGGTTTCGGATGCTGACGGTGCACCAGGTACGACTGGCCCTGCGACCTCTGTCGTGGGTAGTGTCGCTGGACCTCAAGGATGCGTATTGGTTCCTATCCATCCTCGTTTCCAGCGATTCTTGGCCGTTCAGACTTCCGATCGTGTGTTCATGTTCGACAGACTTCCCTTCGGTCTCAACATCGCGCCGCGGATCTTCTCAAAACTGGTGAAGCAGGCTCTGGATCCTCTCCTCAGGAGCGGCCTCCAGATCCTGTTTTACTTGGACGACTGGTTGATAGTTTCAGACACCCTAGAACAGTGCGTCCATGACACCCTCTCAGTAGTTCAACACATCACACAGTTAGGGTTCAAAATCAATATTCCCAAGTCACGCCTGACCCCGTCGCGTGTCGTGACGTGGGTAGGTCTCGAATGGGATCTGACCAGCGCTACAGTGACCCAGAGTCAGCCAAACGCGGTGAAACTTCGCAGGAAGGTCTTCGCCGTGTTGCACTCGGTCTCCCTCACAAGGAGGATCTGGGACTCGTTAGTGGGTTCACTGAATTGGGCCACTCTGACCATTCCCTTAAGGAGGCTCAGGCTACGCCGCCTAATACTCATGGGCAACAAGGTGTTTCCGTTGGCCCCTATGGATCGGCTCATGCCGATCCCGCGTACCATTCACAGACACTTAGGACACTGGGTTGCTCGGGGCACGCTCTCTGCGGCTGTGCCCTGGACCGCCCCCCCCACCGACGATCTGGGTAGATACAGATGCGTCGAGCGAGGTAGGGTGGGGTTACCAATCCAACCTGGGACATCAACATCACGGCAGATGGGTGGGACACACACACCTACACATCAATGCCCTCGAACTGTTGGTTCCCTTGTTCTTCCTGAGGGACCACGCACTGGCCCTTCGGGGAAAGTCGGTGGCCTTCAGGATGGACAATCAGACAGCTGTCCACTGTATCCAAAAGCAGGGGTCCTCCAGGTCTTTGACTCTGTTGGGGATCTCAGAGAAGTTGTTCTTCCTCGCGAACCGACACAACATCTCCCTGCACGCCTCCTACCTGCCCGGGACTGCCAACCTGTGGGCGGACGCCCTGTCGAGAGGACAGGGCGTTCTTGTAGAATGGGCAATGAAACAGACTGTGTTCGACGACCTCGCAGCTTCCTGGGGTGTTCCGGAGGTCGACTTGTTCGCATCGAAGGAGACGCGCAAGTTGCCTCAGTGCCTATCCCTCCGGACTCGCACTCCGGAGGGGGGTCCGGACGCTTTCATGGAAGACTGGAACAGGTGGCAGTCGATATACATATTTCCGCCACCAGACGCACTGTTGATGTGCAAAGTCCTCACGAGGCTGCAGCTGTACCACGGCAGAGTCTGGCTAATAGCGCCTCTGTGGCCGGCCCAGGCTTGGTACGCCCAGTTGAAGCGGTGGTGCCCGAGTCCGGTCCCTCTCCCTCTCTCAAACTTCCACTTGAGCCAGGTTGGAAACCTGCGGACCTCGTTGGCCTTCGCATCGTGGATGTTCGCGAGGCACGGTGGCTCCCGGTCCACGGACGGGACCTGACTGATTTCCTGAAGCGTTCATGGACGTCTTCGACTTGGGGGACTTACGAGTCCCACTGGAGGTCTTTTACTAGGTGGATACAGGACACTCGCCAGACAGTTAGCTCTCCTTCCCTCGCACTACACTACTTGTTTCACCTCTTCCGTACACGTCGCTTTCAAGTCAACACTATACGTAACCACTTGTCTGCCATCCGGGAGGTCTTTGAGTCCGTCACTGGGCTGGTCGTTCCGCCGAAGGAGCTGGATTCCTTCATGAAGGCTGCCTTCAGGGAACGACCGCCTCCGCGCCAGATCCCTCCTCAGTGGGATCTGGGGCGAGCTCTGGACCTTCTGGCTTCACACACATTGTGATAAGGGAAATCCGTTGGGCGAAGAAGTCCTACTACCCTACAAAGATTCATCATTTAAAACAAACCAATATCAGTCAGTGGTACTCTAAAATTAAGAATCTTTGTGGCTTAAGTAGTGGGACTCCTTCGATCCCCTGTGTTTCCCATGTCCCTCGTGTAGATGCACCTGAACTGATAAATAATCACTTCTCTACCATCTGCCAAACCCTCCCCAAACTAGACCGCATCAACCTCCCTGCCTTCCTCCCATCCCCTTCCCCCCCAGTAACTGTTCAAGAATTTGAAGTGGCCAAAAAGCTTTCCAGTTTCAAATAAAAAAGATCAACAACCCCAGTAGACCTACCCATGAAAATATACAAAGAATTTTCGGTGGAATTTGCCACCCCCCTTTGCTCGATAATTAATGCCTCCTTAAGGCAAAGTAAATGCCCTGCAGACTGGAAAACTTCATACGTCACTCCAATCCCCAAAACCCCCTCCCCACATTCTCTTAATGAACTCAGACCAATTGCCATTACGCCCATCCCTAGTCTAATCTGTGAGGACTTTGTATTCACCTGGGCTTACTCACAAATCCGTCACTTGATAGATCCCCAACAGTTTGGCAACGTAAAAACCTCCTCCACCACTCACTGTCTTATTAGCTTCCTAGATTACATCTACACAAATCTTGAGAAGAGAAAGACTTCCCTCGCCCTTGCCTTTATTGACTTCAGGAAAGCATTTGACCTTGTTGACCACACCATCATCATCAACAAAGCCATAAAGTTGGGGCTACATCCTACCCTGGTTGCGTGGTTGACCGACTTCCTTAGTGACAGACGACAAGCAGTGCAATACCAAGGCTTCATCTCCACCTTCCTAGACATCACATGTGGAGTCCCACAGGGCACAAAGATGGGGCCTCTATTGTTCCTCATCTTGATTAATGATGCCCTAAAGGACACCCCATTCCACTGGAAGTACGTGGACGACTCGACAGTCGGCATTACTGTCGATAACACCTCCCCTAACTATGACCCCCTACAAGACATCCTCGACCGTCTTCAAGCCTGGACCACAGACAATCATGTGACTATCAATCATGACAAGACAGTGGTCATGCACATCAACACTTCCGTTACCGACCTTCCTCCACCCACTGTCACAATTGGTCCTCATCCCCTTCAGCTTGTTGAGTCCACCAAACTCCTCGGAATCACTGTGGACAACAAACTGAACTGGAAGAAACATGTAACTACCACAGTCAGGACCGCCACTTACAAGTTGTTTATGCTAAGGCGGTTGAGATCCCTGGGGGCGCCGGAGAATGAGCTGAAGAGTATATATAACACCTTCATACTCCCTAAGCTCACCTACGCCTCTACCGCCTGGTCCTCCTCTCTAACCCTAACACAACAACGTCAACTGGAGAGAGTTCAGAGGAGGGCATGCAGGATCATCCTGGGTGGCACATATCCAGGGTACGAGGAAGCTCTCACCACCCTTAGCATACCTGCACTCTCAACCCACCACTACAACACACTCAAACAGTTTGCATCTAAGCTGCTTGTTCACCCACGACACAGAAACTTACTTCCACCAGACGCCCCTAGACCTACACGTGCAGCTCGTCATTTCAACACACTCCAACCAATAAGAGCAAGAACTGACAGATATAAAAATAGTCCTATCCCAACCATTGTTAATATTGATAATAATGTGTAATAACGGCCTGTCACACCATATATACGCGCCCACCTTTAATATATGCATAAGTGTGTGTGCGTGTGTGTATTAGAATATAATTATGTATGTATTTGCTTGAGTTTGTTTATGTATATGTGTATATATGTATCTATGTATGTGCAGTATATGTGTATGTATGTGTGCGTATATGTGTATGTATGTATGCGTTATTTATGTATATATATATGTGTCTATAGTGTATACTGTTTGTGGTTCGAGCCCGGCTGAGAGTATCAGGTAGGATAAGAGAAGAGCATATATGCATGTAATGTGCATATATTTATGTATATGTATGTCTGTGTGTATGTGCTGTCAATGGTTCGAGCCCGGTTGAGAATATAAGGTATATAATATATATATGTACTGTACGTGTATTTATATGGTCATATGCACATATGTATGTAAATATACGTACATATGAGCGAGAACATATTGCTCACTAGCGCAACTTCTGATTATAAATCTATGCATAAGCATTATCTATTTTATTAAGTGTTCGCGTATCTTCATCCATGTATTTCCACCCTTAACAATAGAACGCCCAGCTCTTCCATATTTCGCCTTCTGTCACACACACACACACACACCTACACTACCGAGGATTAACCTCCCATTGTAGTACCTGCACCCTCTTTACCCTGACCATACCAAAACAGTTTCTGTATGTATGTATGTTTGTGTGCATACGTGAGCGTTTGTGTATACGGACATGTGCACACTTACTGCATGTTCTTATGTTCCTATATATGTATGTATATGTATGTGCGCACGTACGTGTATATACGTATGTTCTGTATATGAGTAAGTAAATAAATGTGTATATGTACTGTATATCACTTACTCTCATGGTTATTTTATGATAATTTGTATTCTGCACATGCATCATTATTGTATTTATTTATTTTGTTTGTAAACTAAGCTTACCATCCTCATATCTGTACATCTCATGTTCATCCACTAAATTGTAAAATGTGTATTTTCAGCTCATGAGGCTGCCATTCTTTAATAAACCGTTTATTATTATTATTATTATTATTACATATACACGGGACACTACACCGGTTCAGTTGCTGGAGCGTACACTCTTCCTTGTCGCTCTGGCCACTGGGGATAGGGTGTCTGAACTAGCAGCCATGTCACGGTCCCAGGAATGCATGCGATTCTCCCCGTCCTTGAATGTCGTCACGTTAGCCCCCTCCCCTCATTTTGTTGCCAAGAATGAGAGAGAGACCCACGTTTTCAAGCCTTTCACCATCCAGGCTATAAAGCGTGGGCTTACTCACCATGTGTTGTGCCCGGTGCAAGCCTTGCACTCCTATGTTGAGTCTGTGGCGCCGACTTCGGGTACTGCTGTGTGGGTGTCTCCTCGGACTGGTGGGAGGCTCTCGAAGGTGCAGATAGGACGCCACATTTGTCGGGTCATTCGTGCCAGTAACCCTGATTGTAGGGGTTCTGCGCAGGATGTGCGATCCTTTGCTGCCTCCTTACGGTTCCTGCAAAGTCGATCATTGCCTGACATCGCCTCGGCGGGTTTGTGGTCTTCTGTCAATACCTTCGTCTCCTCCTACCTCTCCATGTCCATTGTTAGACCCCCTCGGCCTGTGATAGCTCTCAGGAGTCGTGTTTCCTAGAGCTCTGGCGAAGATGCCTGGTCTTCCCCCCTTGTCACTCTTTCTTTTACTTTGTTTTATTTGGAAAGGGAGGAGGGGGGGAGTACGGGTTTGCAACACTTGATTGCAAGTTTGGGATTATGTTTTATGTATACAGTACATAAGTGTTTTTGCCAAATTGAAAATTGTGTTTTATTATTGTGTTCAATGTTTTTGTTGGTTTTGGAAGAAAAGGGATTTTGGGTACAGTACTTTTTGGTTTAAGACAAGTCTATGTTTTTGCATTACTATGAATTACGGGCACGTGTTAAAACTGTTCTTTTTAGCTACTCCTCAGTTTTTCACTCTTTTATTAAACTCTCTTGTTTAAATTGTGTTTCTTTGTCATTCATAATTTTGTTTTATGCATTGTTTTTTTTGGTATGTTGGGCTTGGATGTCCTCCTCCTATTTGTTATGCAGCCTTGACGTTGGATTTGCCAAGACTACTAACAAATTGGGAGGTTTGACGTACCTCCCAACCTACCAAATAGGAAAACCTACTATTTATTAGTGGCCCCTCCATCATTGACGAACATGCCTATTACATAAGGCACCCTCTTCAAACACTCATCCGCTGTAGTTTGAATCTACCGCGCAGAGCATTTAAAATTTGAGGAGCCTTCATCATGAGCGCACGCGACCTCACTCATGGCTTCAGTCATTATGAATTGGGTTCTCACTACGAAAAAACTTCGTAAAAAATAAAAACAAAAAGAAAATAAGAATAACTATTCAATAAGCTTTCCATCATATCGTGGATGTACTTGTGTGGATCTTTTGACCAGACGCTACTGCAGGCGTCATTCTTCCCTTCTCTGCTCTGCGCTCAGCCTGCCCGGACGTGTCTCCCCACGCTCCGCTGGTTCCGCATTTGTTGCGTCCCTAGTGAGTTTTTTCTCATTTGTTTACTCCGGGATGTATCGAGTAAGGTTAGGATATGCGTAGCAGGAGTGTCCTGGGCTAGTTGCCCGCAGTGCAGTGTATTTTGGGTCGTGTGTTTGGGGCATCTATTTCGGATGTACCCTCGTGGTCCGGTTGTGGACAGGTGAACTTTTTCACAGTTAGCTAGCTTTGTGATGCAGGCGGCTTTCATTACGCGTTATTGCTTCCTTTTATCTTTCTGATGAGGTAGCGTATTTTTGCTGACGTTCCCAGCGTATTTTTCTTCACTTAGTGAAGTTTTTTCTGGGTCCCGAGTCAGTTCTTCCCTTTGCCGGAAGTGTTTGCTACAGTGATGTGTTGGCGGTGGTTCCTGTTGTGATATAATTCAGTGCTTTTTGTTTATATTCCGACATGTTACTGTTATCCGTCTGCCTAGGCCTAGCCAGCCTCTCGTAGCTTTACCACATATACAAGTGTTATTGATTTATTTTCTAAATATGTACTACTGTGTCATGTGTGTCCTGGTTTAGTTGTGTATTGGCTAATTCCACGGACTATTTATGTGTCCTGGGTTAGTTGTGTATTGGCTAATTCCACGGACTATGTTGGGCCTGGCGTTAGTTGTGTTTTGGCTACGCCTCGGTCCGGTGTTGCGTTCAGATGGTATCTGGACGGGGTGGGTTTTTCCCGGCGGGTTTTTCTCGGTTTCACCTTGATAACCCCGGCTGGTTGCCGAGTTTTGGCCACGCGTGGTTTAAAACAGGCTTGTTTCCCCGGCGAGTGGGTGTCTGTGGCTCCCCAGGACTGCGTCTCTGGGGTGCCTGTTTCAGGCTCCTTATGATTCCCGGCGGGTTGGCTGTACCCATCTAACAGTGTTCATACGGACACGTGTTGTTTGTAGTTTTTTCGGTTTTGCAAAGCCAATATAAAACTATGCTGTTGTTGTATTTCCTCCCCGGCGATCTTTTACAAAGAAGTGGGGATAGGAACAATTGGGGTTAACTTTTAAACTTTAAATCACCCGGCGGGTGCAACCTGGAAGGGTGGGATGACCGAATTTGCAAAATTCAGTTTAGTTGACCAGACAATTGAGGGATGCATTGTGTATCGCCTCCTTCAACATACGGCGCTTTAGGGCACAATTGGGGTTAACGTTTTTTAAACTAATATTCACACCCGGCGGGTGCTCCTTGGAAGGATGGGAATAACGAATTTACAATTCAGTTAGTTAACCAGACAATTGAGGGATACGTTTTGTATCGCCGCCTTCAACATACGGCGATCTAAAAAGATACTTCGGGAGAAGTTAGATCTCGTATATTTGTCAGGCTTCCCAGTTTTTGATCTACAAGATAATTCGGGGGCCGGCGTCTTTTTAGTTTTTTTTTTCCAAAATTGAATCTTGAAACAAACGCCACCGGAAAGACTTAATCAGTTATAAACGCCATGCTGGTCTTTATATATTATGTCAGAGGGTATTCATAAATCTTTTGGACAAATTAAGATATTCTGAAATCTTTTACTTAGGAAACCTCACCGCGTAGCGAGCTGTAGTCGTTGAGTATTACGTTTCGTTACCCGGCGGGTTATTTAACACTTGTGTGCGAACATGATTGGGTTAACCTTATGAGCATTAATTCCTGGAAATTTTCTTTTTTTCCAGAGCTGGGTCCCGGCGGGTCTATGCAGAACCTGGAGTAAGTTTCCCACCAGTCTCTGTCATGGCTACCTTTGCCCCGGTTTTTGCTTTATGCATTACGCCCTCCTGTTCAGGTATCCCTATTTTTGCGCACACCCTTTGTATAAAATGTGTTAAAATGTCTCGTTTGGTGTGGGTTACCTTTCCGGCGTTTTTCTCGTTGCTCCGAGAACACCGTTTTTGTTTACCGAGTTTTAGTCAGGATGGCTAAAATAGGTAAGTTACCCCGACGAGTTTGGTCGCTTGAGGGCTCATCAGAAACTGCGTTTTCTGTGGTCGAGCCTGGGATCAGGCTTCCTGTGTTATTCATTGCTTTATGCATTACGCCCTCCTGTAATGTCTCGTTTGGTGTGGGTTACCTTTCCGGCGTTTTTCTTGTTGCTCCGAGAACACCGTTTTTGTTTACCGAGTTTTAGTCAGGATGGCTAAAATAGGTAAGTTACCCCGACGAGTTTGGTCGCTTGAGGGCTCATCAGAAACTGCGTTTTCTGTGGTCGAGCCTGGGATCAGGCTTCCTGTGTTATTCCCGGCGAGGGGAGCTCCACACAGTTATCTAGGGATCATGCTGACACCTGTTGGACATGGTTTTCTCGGCTTTTCAAAGCCATTGAAACAATGCTGTCTGTTTGTTTGGTCTTTCCCTCCCGGCGACCTTTTTACAAAGAGGTCTGGGGCAGGTATAATTGGTTTGACATTGCATATAAAACCCGGCGGTTGTACCTTCGGGTGGTTATATTAACGGATTTGCGATTCGCGATAATTTGCCAAACAATTGATTGATACAATAGGGTATCACGGCCTTCAAGACGGCGATCTATGAGGGCTTCTGGGAGAAGCCGGATTAGAGATTAAGATAGGCTTAGACTTTTTATGGGATAAAAAGATGCCTGAATCTTACTAGTGTTTCAAGTGTAAAGGGATACTTGAAAGACTTCATCTTTAATAAAGATATGCTTCATCTTTATGAGGATTCAGAAGTTATGCTTAATTCTTTTGGACAGGTAAAAGATATGCTGAAATCTTTAATAAGCCATTGAAACAATGCTGTTTGTTTGTTTAGTCTTTCCCTCCCGGCGACCGTTTTACAAAGAGGTCTGGGGCAGGTACAATTGGTTTGACATTGCATATAAAACCCGGCGGTTGTACCTTCTATCTATCTATCTATTGCCTGACGCCGTGATCCCCGAAGGGGTGGCCACGAACGAACCGCCCCCACGCACCTCTGTCCCCAGTCAGTCGACGCCCCTCCCCCCAACCAGCACCGCCCTCGTTCATGTAGTTCCTCACTCCATCCTTCCACCTCATATTCGGTCTACCTCTCCCCCTCTGTCCCTCCACCTCGCTCTCGTACACCCTCTTAGTCATTCTCTCGCTTTCCATACGTTCCATATTGCCGAACCATCTCAAGTTGTTCCTTTTCACACTTTCCAGCACATCTACCTCCACACCACACCTCCTTCTTACTTCCTCATTAGTCTGTCTATCCCTCCATGTAACTCCGCACGCACTCCTTAAGTAATTAATTTCCACTGCTCTCACTCTTGGTCTGAGTCTCTCAACCAACGTCCATGCTTCGCTTCCGTAAGTCAGTGTCGGGATTACCACACTGTCATGCAAGGACTTCTTCACTTCCATACTGACCACCCTATTTCTTGTTACTGCTTTTAGCGTTCCTACAACCCTCTTCCCCTGTTGTACCCTCCCGCACCTCTTCATCCATAGTCCCATCTTTACTCAACACACTGCCCAGATACTTAAAAGAGTTGACGATCTCCATAGCCTGACCGTTCAGCTTCACCTCACACTCTGTGACTTCACCCCTTTCGAAGACCATAACCTTGCTCTTCCCCGTATTTACCTTCAAATCCGTTTTTCGCACACTGTTCCAAACTCATTTACCAGACCCTGCAACTCCCATTCATTATCACTCATCAGAACTGTATCATCCGCAAACAGCAGTATAGGTAGCTTCCACTCAATTCCCTCCCTTTTCAGCGATACACAACATCCACTGCTCTTGATAGTATTTCTTTCATAACTCCATCCATATACAGTAAACAACCACGGGGACATCACACCCCTGTTTCAAACCAACATTCAGGTCAAAGAACTCGCTCTGCTCACTCTCCACACGTACTGCCGCCTTTGCACCCTCATACATGCTCTTCACTGCTTTCAGCAACTTGCCCTCTACTCCGTATATTCTAAGTACTTTCCACAAACCTTCTCTATCCACTCTGTCATAGGCCTTCTCCAAGTCCATAAAGGCAACATACACCTTTTGTTTCTTCTCCAGATACTTCTCCACAACACAATTCAGGGTAAAAATCTGATCTACACATCCTCTTCCCTTCCTAAAACCTCCCTGCTCGTCGCCTATCCATTTCTCCGTTCTCACTCTCACTCTCTCAATCACTACCCTACTGTATACCTTCCCTACTACGCTTAGAAGACATATTCCTCGGTGGTTACCACACACTCCTCTTTCCCCTTTGCCCTTATATAGGGGGACTATTATGCCAGTCTTCCAGTCATCGGGTGCACTCCCCTTCTCCCATGCTAGTTTGCACATTTTCCATACCCATTCTATCACTATCTCACCACCATACCTCAACATTTCCCCACACACTCCATCTGTTCCTGGTGCTTTCCCCAACTTCACTCTTTTCATGGCTTCCCACACTTCTGACCTCCTGATCCCCACCTCCTCCTCCACTACTTCTTCTTCTCCCTCCCATACCATATCCAGCTATGTTTGCTGGCTCTTCATTCCTTTCATTTAGCAACTCACTGAAGTACTCCCTCCATCTTTCGACTCTCTCTTGCTTCTCGACTAGCATTCTCCCATTCTTATCTTTCACACCCTTACTGTTTCCCTTGCTACCTTCCCTAACTTTCTTGACTTCTTTCCAGAACAGTTTCTTACTCTCCCTCCATTTTACACTCAGATTCCTTCCAAATTCCTCATCTACTCTTCTCTTACTTTCCTTCACCACCCTCTTACTCTCCACGTATCTCGCTCGTTTCTGTCTCTCGGAATCTTCATTCCCTCTACTACCCAAACTCTCTATATGCTTTCTTCACAGCTATTCTTACCTCTTCTGTCCACCATGCTGTACCTTTCACTCCCCTCCCTCTTCTCCTCACTCCACACATCACATGCTGCACAGATCTCATCCTTAAACACCTTGCTCATCTCCTCCACTTCCTCCATAACTTCCAGGTCGAACCCACCTAGTCGTCTTTCCACTGCTCTCCTGTACTCCTCCCTGACTTCCTCCTCCTGCAACCTCTCCACCCTCCTCACCATTCCACCCTCCTCTTGCCTCCCTCCCGCTCTCCTCACCCACTTCTTTTGTATCCTAACCTTAGCTACCACTACATAATGATCAGACAGACCCCCTCCAATGAAGGTTGTACCTTCAGGTGGTTATATTAACTGATTTGCAATTCGCGATAATTTGCCAAACAATTGATTGATACAATAGGGTATCACGGCCTTCAAGACGGCGATCTATGAGGGCTTCTGGGAGAAGCCGGATTAGAGATTAAGATAGGCTTAGACTTTTTATGGGATAAAAAGATGCCGGAATCTTACTAGTGTTTCAAGTGTAAAGGGATACTTGAAAGACTTCATCTTTAATAAAGATATGCTTCATCTTTATGAGGATTCAGAAGATATGCTTAAATCTTCTGGACAGGTAAAGATATGCTGAAATCTTTAATATGAAACTAAAGGAAAACGAAAAGTAGTGGTGGAGTGCTACGGTTCGTTGACCGGCGGTTTTGTGGCACATATTTTGTACCATTTTTTGGGTATAACCCTATGAGCATTAATCCCCGGAAATTTCTCTTTCCAGGGCGGAGTACCGGTGTTGCACCAGGTGACCAGGTAGTTCCCGGGGGCGGGGTAGTTTTCCCCCAGTCTCTGTCATGTTGGCACTTGAACCTCTCATTGCTGTATGTTCAACGCCGTTAAGCTCAGGTATCCCTATCTTATTTTTATTTGTTAATGAAATAATTTAATAACTGAATCATAATAAACATATATTTTCTATGATTATATTATGATAATATTGTGTTTATTTATAGTAATTTATTTTAATACAATTAAATATAAATTAAATTAATTAGTATACTTTATGATTTTGCTCACCAGCTCTGCTTTCAATGTGTTAATGAGCTATGGGAGCTTTTAATTATCATAAACCTTTACGGGACTCGGACGAGGGCTCCCATTCAGAGAGTATTCCGAGCTCGCAAGCGAGGGACAGCCACAGCCAAGGTGTATGGCGATACTCACAGTCCTGGCAGGACAGAACACATCCCTTTGTGACTCAACTAGTACTGACGTCCACCGGGATGCCGATGTACCATCTTCTATCCCAGTTTTAACATGGCAACATGTGGAGGTCCCGGCTTCGGCGGGATCTTCCCAGGATAAGCCAGACTTAACGGATGAAGAACAACGATCTCTGGTCTCAGAGATGGAGGTTGAAGAGTCCAGTCATCTTCTAGGCGACTCTCAGGGTACTGTCGAATCTCCACGGAGTTCGTCATCGGCTAGGTATGTACCGGCGGAAGAGATTGATGGACTACTATTGAATGCACTTAATAGGTTCTTTGGCCCTACGCCGGAAACTCCTTTTGATACGGGAGATCCCGCGATGTCGACGAATGTGCGACCTCTGGCTACATCCTTTGCTTTAGCTAAAATACCTAACCATCCTCTTGTGTCAGATCCAATTTCCAATGTGCCAGGCACAGCAGCTCTCACTACTTCCACTGTGCGAGTCATATCAGACATATCTCCCCCTCCTTTAGACAAGGCGCCAGTCAAAAAACAGGAGCTATGCCTCTTTTATACGGGCCTGATGAGTCAGGGGTAGCAATGTTACGGAAATGTTTTGGATGTTCATATTAAGGACATTCCAAGTTATTATAACCATGACTTATTCTTCCCACCAAATCCCTCCAGAACGCCATTCTTGGTTCTCTCTTCCGGTTTTTGGTGCCGGCGGAGTCCCCTCTGCTTGGCTGCCACCCCCCAAATAATCAATTTGTGCGAATTATAAGCTCCCTTTAGCACGCCTTCCCCAGCTTACCTAGACCGCGAGTTTAGGTTAAGAGGAAAAGCGTTTAAACTGTTTTCGCAATATATGGTTCCCAGCAAGTAACAAAGTCGCTGTTACGCTCTTCTCAGGCAATAGAAGCCGCGGAAGTCAGGAAAGCCATTGAACTTTCCCGGCGCTTGCTTCTCCAGACTTCCATCCAAGTCTTTAGGAGATATTCGGATGGCCTTATTAGAGGCAGTTCGAGCAAGGCAGGATCTGAGGATGTTCTTAGTGAAGAAACTTCTTGACCGTATTGCAAGCCAAGTAGTTCTGTCTCCAGTTCTAATTCCTTCTTTGATTTCACCAGCAGTTTGGAAGACTGTTTTCAATTTGGCACAAGCATTCAAGCAAGGTCCCCGCAAGCCCTGATGCCCTTGTTAGAACAAGGGATCAGGGTCTGGTGGTATCTGGGCGACTAACTGGTGGTGGCAGAAACAGAAAAGTTACGCATCATTCATGTCTACGTTACGTTAAACCATCTCCAATCTCTAGGATTCAAGGTCAACTTAGTAAAAGTCAAACCCTTGTTCCCCCACGAGTATTTCAGGGGATAGGGCTGGTCGAGGACACAGCTTCTCTCACTCTGAGTCAGAGTGTGGACACTCGAAACAGATTTCGCAAAAACTGTTTGTTTCTCCACAGTCTGACTACGACACAGAGACTTTGGGAATCTCTAGTCGGTTCTCTCACCTGGGTTCAGCTAACTGTGAAGTTGGGCCGGTTGTAAGTCTAACGTTTAATCTTGGAGGGCAACAAATTTTTCCCACTATTACCGGCGGGGATAGTATGGCCTATCCCAACGTTATTACACAACTTACTGGCGGTTTGGGCGACGAGAGAAATGTTGCACGCAGTCATGTCATGAACCTCTCCTCCGCCGTCGGTATGGGTGGACAGGGATGCATCAGGAACGATAGGTTGGGGCTTTTAGTCAAACCTCGGGCATCAGGGTCAAAGGTTTTGGTCCCATTTAGAAATCTTCCACATCAATGTCAAAGACTTACTAGTCCCCTTATCTGTCCTTCAGGCTCACGGCTCTGCTTTACGGGGCAAGTCGGTGGCCTTCAGAATGGACAATCTGAATGCAGTTCACTGTATTCAGAAACAAGGGTCAATGAGATCTCGGAAGTGGCTAAACGTGTCAGAAAAGATTTTTATACTAGCCAACAGGCTGGACATTCATCTTCACGCATCTTATCTCCCAGGCGTAGCAAACGTCTGGGCAGACGCTCTGTCTCAGAGACAAAGCACAACAGTAGAATGGGCGCTCTTGCGTGTGCGGAGCATTACCATCCACAAGTGGATTTGTTTGCATCTGAGAAGACTCACAAACTCCCACTGTACCTCACCCGCTGGACGATAACGCCGGCGGGCGGACCTGACGCTCTGATGACGGACGAGAACAGGTTGAGTTCCATTTATCTATTTTCCGCCGCCAGCCGCGTCTCTAATGTGCCACGTAGTCAACAAACTACAGGATTAGCGAGGCGTAGTCTCGCTAATCGCGCCCCTGTGGCCGGCGCAGGGTGGTACCAGCATTTGAACACGTGGTGCCCGCACCCAGTGTCACTCCCGGTCGGGTTGTTCCACTTAGAACACAATTGGCAACCTAGAAACCTCGCGGACTTGTTCATTATGGACATTCAGGAGGCCAAGTGGCTAGCACCATATGGTAGCGACGTGACCAAGATATTCACGAATCAATATACCCAGTCTACAAAGCGACGGTTTCAATCGCATTGGCAAGCTTTTACGTCTTGGATTCTTAGAACAAAACAAACTGTGCCCTCGGTGGCGTTGGTTGTTCATTATTTAATTTATCTGTTCATGCAGAAACATTTATCTGAAAGTGATTTTTGTGGGCAGGTTTTAAACTCCGCCCACCTCCCCGTCAGCTCAGGCCTACATGGTCTCTGGACAAAGCATCGTCGTTATTCTCGTTCCCGTATGTACCAAAGACTGCAGATTTTACAAAAGGGCAGTATTCCTTATGGCTTTGGCTACCGGGAACAGAGTATCTGAGCTGGCGGCGATGAGCAACACACCTAATTGCCTCAGGTTTGATAGGCTTCATGAGTGTATTCACATTGCACCTTCCCCAGGATTCATAGCCAAGAATGAGCACAGTGAACACGTGTTTTCAGAGTTCACGGTGCCGGCGTTAAAAAGGGGAAAGGTGCACCATCTTTTTTGCCCAGTGCAAGCTCTAACCAAATATTTAAGAGTGGCACCTCTAAATCACCAGGGTGCTTTATGGGTCGCAAGTCCGGGTGAACGCTTGATGGAGCGTACACTGGCTTCTCTCTTGGTTAAGGACTTTAACACCTAAAGAGCGACCTAGGCGGTATAAAATATGTAGCCACCAGCGGGGTGTTTTTAGCCAAAATAGGGCTGTTTACGTGATCATCTTCATGCCTAAATACGACCCAGAGCGTAAAACAAGTATCTATCCCTGAAAGGGCATAAACAGAGCTTTCCAATGACACCATAACCATCCTTTTATGACAGCTAGTTTTCTTGCAACAACCGCGCAACACGAGTGCAAAAAGCATGTAATTCGGTACTTTCCCCATACAATTCAGTATGTAGCGAGTGAGAGAGGGAGGGAGGAGGTGGGATTCGTGTCAGTAGGTTCGCCGCGGTGGTCTGGAGCAGTCATACGCTCGCTACTCTCCTGCCACCACTTGTCTCTCTCTCTCAGCAACATTACGTGCTGAAATTGCCACACAACCTATGTCGCGCGCCGCCAGATAGTCCAGATTTATTATACTCGACTTATGTTGCGCGCCGACATTTAGGGGTTAAAGAGAAGAATCCCGGCGTTGTGGGTAAGACCCACGATTTACGCAAGGGGACAGCCTCTTTACGTTTCCTTAATAATCTTTCGGTGAAAGTTATTAAGTCCACACAGTTGTGGGCCTCTAATCAGGAGTTTTTGACTCAATACCTTTCAGTAGCTCTGGACAAACCTTCCTTGCCATGTATAGCTTTATGGCAGAGGGTCTAGGTGGCCCTTTTAGTCACGTTTTGTTTAATTTCAAGAAAAAGGGGGGGGGGGGGGAGGGTGCAGTCAGTGTGACATAGGACACCCTAGACCCCTCCGGAGTATGTGTTCGGAACATACGAGCTGTGATACTGTTTGTAGGCTTTGTATTATACAATTTCTCTGTAGTATTCATTGCAGGAAATTGTGCTAAAGGCCAATAGTAGTGTTACAACAATTCTTGTTGTAAGTAGCATTGGCTGTGAAGCAATAGATTTTTAAGAAATCTCGGTAGTTGCAACTATGACTTTTACTTTTGAAGTAATTACTTCTGCATAAGTACACGAGTTCAGTACTTCTACGAATGTACAAGAATTAATTTATGTTTGGTTATATTTTTAGGAATATATCCACTAGTTAATGGGGTTTATATGTGCACATGCAAACTTATAAGTTTTTAGTTTTCACCACTTACTTTAAGTGGGGTGCCTTCTTAACTATCAGATCTGTGTACAGAGTCTCAGAGTTAACCCTTTTTCAAGCAGGCTTCTTTGAAGCACGCTCCTGCTTGTACCCCTTTTTGAAGATTTAGGCTGTATAAAGTTTATGCACCCGAATATCTCTTTTTTACAAAAGTAAGAATACTATGTGGTTGTTTGATTATCTGCTTTTCTAGAGTTATGATATGATTACGAATGTCCCCCTCCAGTCTTAGAAATCAGGCATGTTCGTCAATGATGGAGGGGCCACTAATAAATTATAGGTTTGACTCCTGTAAGGAGATAAAGAAACCCTAATATTTAGTAGTGGCCCCGTAATCATTGACGACTGGGGCCCTCCCGACCATCCCCTTCCCATTCGTTGATGTATTAAGGATTTTGGTTTACTTGATATGTCAGTGAAGGAAGAATGACGCCTGCAGTAGCGTCTGGTCAAAAGATCCACACAAGTACATCCACGATATGATGGAAAGCTTATTGAATAGTTATTCTTATTTTCTTTTTGTTTTTATTTTTTACGAAGTTTTTTCGTAGTGAGAACCCAATTCATAATGACTGAAGCCATGAGTGAGGTCGCGTGCGCTCATGATGAAGGCTCCTCAAATTTTAAATGCTCTGCGCGGTAGATTCAAACTACGGCGGAT
Organism: Paralithodes platypus; assembly: GCA_032716605.1. NCBI lineage: Eukaryota > Metazoa > Arthropoda > Malacostraca > Decapoda > Lithodidae > Paralithodes > Paralithodes platypus. Next base: position 52,516,555 of record CM064508.1, on the reverse strand, counting down.
GAGTGTTTGAAGAGGGTGCCTTATGTAATAGGCATGTTCGTCAATGATTACGGAGCCACTACTAAATATTAGGTTTTCTTTATCTCCTTACAGGAGTCAAACCTATAATTTGGTAGTAGTCTTGGAAAATCCAACGTACATAATACCCTCCCTCACGCCGGACCCCTGCCCATCCGCGTTCTTCTGCTGACGTGAGATGTGATGACAAAAGAGGGTCGCTCATGCGCACGTTCGACAGGGATCTGCACATGACGGAACACGGGATGGGCCTTGAGCGGTAACTAAGGTAAACCCCTTTTTCTTCTCTTCTATGCTTTTTTCACCTTCGGTGGTAGTTTTGGTTAATCTACAACGTCTCCTAGAGCAAGATAAGGAGTAGACTCTAGACGTTTTCTTTTTAACCGCGGTTGGAATGACGACATAGCAGTCAAAATAGACAAGTCGTCATTGCAATTAGGTTAGTAGCCTTGACGTTGGATTTTCCAAGACTACTACCAAATAGTAGGTTTTCCTATTTGGTAGGTTGGGAGGTACGTCAAACCTCCCAATTTAAGATCTCACTTCAAGAGTACCTGGACGGAATTCCATCTCCGGTTAATATAACGGTCAGAATAGACGAGTATTCTTACACTAAAGCTATAGGCTGAGAATACTCGCGTTAGTCCGATGTGGTGACCAACTATTTAACTATAGTTACGGAACCACATTTAAGACCTCAAGCCCATTAACCCATCTGTAACTTACTTCACACGACCGGGCCAACTAGACGGCCTATGGAGACTCAGAAGACTACAAGCAGTTAATCAATCCAGCATATGTGAATATCGCCATTGATAAAAGTGAATATAAATCAATGCCAAGTGATGAAGGAGAAACTGAATTAAAGTTCCTCAGTATTAACTTATTGAAGACCACCAGTGCGCACGGGGACTCTATAAATAAGGCAGTCCAAAAGTTCCTTATTTCAAGATAAATTATTGAAAGTGTTAACTAACTCGAGTCTATGGATACAGACTCCCTATATAAGTGTACCAGTGTAAAAATCAATATTAGTACACCTCGCTGACGTCTATAAGGAATTAAATTCAAATAAGCCAAATTGAGTATGTATTGTCTCTGCCATAATTCCAACCAGTGACAAATAAGTTAGTCCAAAAGTTCCTTATTTTCGAAATAAATCATCGAAAGTGTTAAGTAACTTGAGTCTATAGATACAGATTCCATATATAAGTGTATCCGAGTTAAAACCAGTATTCGTACACCTCTCTGACATCTATCAAGAATTAAATACAAATAAGCCGAATTTAACATAATTCCGCCATAATTCCATAATTCCGCCCAGTGATAAATAAATATCCCAAAATAAAATCGAGTCCAAAAGTTCCTTATTTTGAAACAAACTATAGGAAGTGTTAGTTAAACCGAGTCTATAGATACAGATTCAATATATAAAGTGTACCAGTGTTAAAACCAGTGTGATTACACATCTCTGAAATCTGTAAGGAATTAAATTCAAATAAGCCAAAATTCCTCACCATCGACGCTGTCATAATTTCTATAAGAGCGAAATAAGTGAGTCCACAATTCTCAATGTTCAAGTTCTAACTGTATACACCAGTGCGCAAGGTGATTTAAAGTGTATGATAGCATACCCTATCAACCTCATATGTCCTCGTCAATAATAACGACTTAATCCGATTGAAATATTAAGTGACTAGTAGAACATTCGATACTTTCCAACATTATATGGTCCTGCACAGATATCACTATTAGGCAGCTGTGAAATGAATATTAACGAAATAGCTTGAATATACCTGAGCTCTTTCTAGATCCGCAATCGTGCTGGTAGATAATAAGTGGTTGTATTATTTATGTTCTCATGTTTTGGTACAGTTCTAATTCAGATATATGTATGTACTTAGAGTTTAAGTGAATAAACTGTTCCCTAAACTATATTTTGGTATTATATGTATCCTCTATTGTATTCTTTGCATGTAACTGTATGAGTTCTGATATTCCAGTCTCGAAAAAACTCACCTCATCCAACAGCTAAACCTGACTAAAATCAGGGTATAACAATAAGTAAAATGGATTGATTATAAAGAAACTAAGACAGGACAACACGAGCGCTGCTCAATTCCTGTAAACTACAAATAGGTAAATACACACACACTCACACTCTCTCTCTCTCTCTCTCTGGTGTAACATACAATGCATCAATGTCATTTAAACAACATATTACAAGCATAAAAAACAAACCGACACCAACACTAAACTTGCTCAAAGTCAAAGTCACTTGCCCTTACAACATTCACACATAACAAAGAAACTACCACCACAATATATACATTAAGTGATGCCTTGGGCCTCTAACCTCACTGAAACACATCATAATGCCCTGCAGAGTATACAAAACAAAGCCCTCTAAATACAGTAATTGCTGGCTGCATAGCTACCACACCTACACCAGGAAACCAAAGTCGTCAAAATCGAGGATCACAAAGGAGTACAAAGGAAATCAAACAACAACAGGTCTATTGACCCCTCTAGGCTGCTTGTTCTCCAAAACACTGAGGATCAAGTGTCTAAACAGTGGTTTAGAGTGGGTAAGGGAAAGTTGAAAAGGGAACTACTGCCCTGGAACTAATGTCCGAGGCAGGATTAGGAAGTTAGTAGGGGACAGATGAGTTAGTAACATAACACAGTTACCGGTATAAGTGATCTTTCGTATATCTAGGAAAAAGAGAGTAACGTCTTAGTAATATATATGCGCAATAATCCTTGATGAATCTGAGGGGGGAATAAAATAAAGTTATTAATTTACAAACGCAGTCAGTCGCAGGTTTGATGAAAGATATTTGTCTAGGCGAAGTTTAAATGAATCAACGGTGCTGCAGTCTATAACGTCTCGGGGAAGCTCATTCCACAAGTTGACAACTCGATTGAAGAAGACATTTTTAGATTTGTGTGAGTTAAAAGATATACCAATAATTTTGCAACCGTTTCCCCGCATGTAATTAGATTGGTCGATAGTGAAGTTCTTACTACAGTTCATATTGTCGATGCCTTTGATGATTTTGAACACTTGAATTAAGTCGCCTCTTAATCTGCGCTGGGTTAAAGGAAATAGATTTAATTCTCTAAGACGCTCATCGAATGGTTTGTTCTTTAGGCTAGGTATCATTTTGGTAACTCTACGTTGAACTCGTTCTAGCTTGTCTATATCTTTTTGGTAATATGGGCACCAGGATTGAACGCAGTATTCCAGAAGAGGGCGAACTAAGGAATTGTAGAGAGTTAGGATAACTTCTTTGGATTTATGCTCAATTGACCTGCCTATAAAGCCAATTATTTTGTTTGCCTTCCTAACAACTTCTGAACATTGTTGACTCGGTTTTAGGTTACTCGATATTGTTACTACCAGATCGGTTTCTCTGTCTACGCTCTTAAGCTGAGTGCCATTCATCGAATAGTTTGCTTTCTAATTTCGGTATCCGATATGTAGTACTTTACATTTATCCGCATTGAAACTCATTTGCCAAATTTGGGCCCAACATGACAACTTAACTAGATTGTGTTGCATATCATCAACTTGTTCTTTTGAGAGTACGCTATTTGCAATTTTTGTATCGTCAGCAAACTTTGAGATTGTACAGGTGAGACCCTCATCTATGTCGTTGATGTAAATTAGAAAGAGAATTGGTCCTAGTACCGATCCCTGGGGTACCCCGCTACTTACATTGGTCCATTTAGATGCCTTACCGTTTATGACTACTCTTTGCTTTCTGTCGCTGAGCCAATTTTCTATCCATTTCAACACACCGTCTTGTATTCCATGCACTTTTAGTTTTAGCAGTAAACGTTTGTGGGGAACTTTGTCAACGGCCTTTTGAAAATCAAGGTATATAATATCTACAGCTTTGTTCTCATTATATAGGTTGAGGATATCGTGGAAGAAGTCTAAGAGGTTTGTTAAGCAGGAACGTTTGTACGAAAGCCGTGTTAAGTATGTTATTTTCCTCTAAGTGATATACGAGTCTATCTACATACAACTGCGAGGTTAAGCTAATTGGACGATAATTACTGGGTAGGAATTTGATGCCTTTTTTTTAATATCGGTGTTACGTTGGCTAGCTTCCACTAATCAGGCATAGTTCCAGACTGCAAGGATTTATTGAATAGCAATGTCAGTGGTTTGGAGAGCTCATCCTTAGCTTCCTTTAGAACTCTAGGTGAGATTGTATCAGGACCGGGCTATTTATTTACCTTGAGTTTATCTAAACATTTCAATACTTCTCTCTCGCTAATGGTGATATTGCTTAGAACATCAGAATTATCAATCTGAATCGGCGATGCTGTAGGGATATTACTAAGGTCTTCTGTTGTAAAAACTGAACCAAAGAAGGTATTGAGAGCATTAGCCTACTTATTTGTACTTCATCTTTGGTGTACTGTATTCTCCATTTTCATCGACTAACGGTCCAACAGTTGAAGTAACTACTCTCTTCATTCTGATATAACTATAGAATTCTTTCAGGTTTGTTTTACTTTGATTCGCAACATGTAACTCCAGTTTTTTTTTTACTTTGCTTAATTAACTTTTTGGCTTTGCGTTGTAGTTCTACAAATTTCACCCGTTCTTCTTAATTTTGTGAGGATTTTAATCTATCATTAGCAATCTTTTTAGCAAGTAAACAGTCTGAAATCTCTTTATTCCACCATTTGGCCTTATCATTATGGCCTGTACACCGTATTTTCGATGGTATGCAGTCTTGCACTGTTTTTCGGTAAGTGTTTGCGAATAATTCCCAAGATGTATTTATGCCGTTATTGTTTATTAGAAAGCTCCAGTCAGTTTCTTTAAACATTGCTCTAAGTTTACAAAAGTTTGCTTTCTTGAAATTAGGGACTTTCTCAATGCTGCTATTTGGTTCGTTACTACTAAACTTTAAACTGAAAGTTGTCGTACGATGGTCGCTGTTACTGACTTCACCGACATTCAAATTCTCTATCAATTCTTTTGTTGAAAGTACAAGGTCAAGGACGTTATTTCCACGGGTTGGAGATCTAACAAATTGATATAGCGAACTCTCTTGCAAGTTTGCGTACAGGTCTTGTCCAGAGTGTGAAGTAATACTATCTCCTCACTTGGTCACAGGTAAATTGAAGTCGCTAAAAATTACGGTATCTTGCGAGTTACTTATGTCTGCAATTTGCTCATAAATTTCTTGGTCAGTTTGCACTGATTGAGCTGCAGGTCTGTATATTAATGCAAGTATTATTTTTGTACCTTTATTATTCTTTATTAGCACAAAGGATGTGTCGACGTTCACAATTTGAGGTTTTGACAAGAGGGTCGGGTTAAGACTTTCTTTGATAAAAAGTAAAATGCCATCTTCATTTTTATTTATTCGGCTTTTCTCAAACATTACATAACCGGGAAGTGAATACTCTGCTAAAAGGTCTCTGTCTTCCACTCTTCTGTATTAAGCCAAGATTCTGTTATGCCAATAACATCGTAATTTTCTGTAAACACCAGTTCCTCTAAATCTGAAAATGTATTGTGCAGTGTGCATGTTACAAGCGTTTGCATAGAAAACCTTTAAAGTTTTGGATTTAGAATTCACGGAACGCTCTTTAATCAAATTCTTGGTTTTGGTCGGATCTACATTTATGTGCCTGTCTTGATAATGAGATATGAGATTTGAGAGGCACACAAATTCTCGCCATAGCTTCCACAAACTAACATCACCCACTACACTACATGACAGAACATCCACACACACCAAGAAACATCTAAACAACACCTAACAGTCATTATCATACATAATTAGTGTCATCACTCTCCCCTCGCCCACCCCAAGCCAGCCTCCACAAGCATATCCATTTTCAAGTCACCCACCGATCCATCCAGTCACTCAAAGACAACACTCAGCTACATGCACGGCCCCCTGAAGTCCATCCCTCAGAAACCCTTCTTTCCCGTGAGAACAGAGTCCAGCTGTCTCGGCTGCGACGTGAGCACCATCCAGCCCTTTTGAGTTATCAGAAGAGGCTGGATGACTCCGTCTAGGATACCTGTCTAGGCTATAGCACAACACTGCACACTATCAAACACATTATTATAATGTAAAACTTGCAAATTAAAATGGAAGATTGCATAGGACACAACCAATACTTACAGTGGTGATGGGCTGGTCTATCAGAGTGAGAAGTGAGCGATCTCTGCCATACCCATAGCTTACTCTGACTGTTCCTTTTACTTATATATTTTCTAGATCTCAAGTGACGGCGTCTCTTCCGTGGATTGACCTCCCAATCTATCAAGATTGGAAGCCAAAGCGTCACATTTTTCCTTTGCCCCTCAACTTTTTCTTCATAAATGCTGAGGGGCCCTGGGTGGGGCTTTGGTTTCCCGGGCGTTTCTGCACCCTCCTCAGCTCCCCGCCATGGAGTGGCTTCGGTCACCCAGGCTTTATTGTGGTCGACAGGGAGGGTTCTGTGGGGGCGCTCGGTTATGGCCTTGGCCTTGCTCGGGGCCTTGGGGCTGTTCGGCCAGGCAGCTTGGGGAACAACAACAACAACAATAACCAATACTTACACCAACAACACAATATACATTCCTTGAGAGCTTTGTGGGAAAACCTGGTCGCAGCTGTGGCCTTCCTTAGGAACTCGAGGTTGTTTGGCCTGGCAGCCTAGGGAACGACTACTACTATTACTACTATTGTGATGGTGATAGTGCTTAGATATGGTGATAATAATTGGTGATGGTGATATGTTTGATCAATCTCATAGAATGTTTCGTATGAAGAATCTTAGTGCATGATTCATCACGAAACAACATTTTCAATGACTTGAGATAGTGATAATGATGATAATAATTGATTATGGTGATATATATGATTATTCTAATTCCTTCTTTTCTTTTTCAGATCCCTGCATCCAAGTTTTATCACCAGCGGACCAGGAGGCAGAGGTGGCTGGCACCGCAGACCAGTGCGGATAGCGATATCGAACTGGACGATGACGCCTTGGATGATGACATCCTCGACCCAGACTTCCCTCTTACCATTGGGGACGACAAACTTATATTTATTAGTGGCCCCTCCATCATTGACGAACATGCCTATTACATAAGGCATCCTCTTCAAACACTAATTCGCCGTAGTTTGAATCTACCGCGCAGAGCATTTAAAATCTGAGGAGCCTTCATCATGAGCGCATGCGACCTCACTCATGGCTTCAGTCATTATGAATTGGGTTCTCACTACGAAAAAACTTCGTAAACAATAAAAACAAAAACAAAATAAGAATAACTATCCAATAAGCTTTCCATCATATCGTGGATGTACTTGTGTGGATCTTTGACCAGACGCTGATTCAGGCGTCATTCTTCCTTCTCTGCTCTGCGATCAGCCGGCCCGGACGTGTCTCTCCACGCTTCGCTGGTTCCGCATTTGCTGCGTCCCTAGTGAGTTTTTTCTCATTTGTTTACTCCGGGATGTATCGAGTAAGGTTAGGATATGCGTAGCAGGAGTGTCCTGGGCTGGTTGCCCGCAGTGCAGTGTATTTTGGGTCGTGTGTTTGGGGCATCTATTTCGGATGTACCCTCGTGGTCCTGTTGTGGACAGGTGAATTTTTTGTTTTTTCATAGTTGAGTTAGCTTGTGATGCAGGCGGCTTTCATTACGCGATTAGTTCTGCTGCCTTTTATCTTTCTGACGAGGTAGCGTTGCTTTGCTGACGTTCCCAGCGTATTTTTCTTCACTTAGTGAAGTTTTTTCTGGGTCCCGAGTCGGTCTTCCCTTGGTCGGAAGTTTTTGCTACAGTGGTGTGTTGGCGGTGGTTCCTGTTGTTATATTTCCAGTGTTTTTTGTTTATATCTCAACAGTTCGTGTGCCGTTTGCTTAGGCCTAGCCAGCCGCTCGTAGCTTTGCCACATGTACAAGTGTTATTGATTTATTTGTAAATATGTCCTACTGTGTCATGTGTATCCGGGTTTAGTTGTGTATTGGCTAATTTCACGGACTATGTTTGTTTCCTGGTTTAGTTGTGTATTGGCTAATTCCACGGATTATATTTGTGGTCCCTAGGTTAGTCATGCTTGGCTATCTCTCGGGTCCTATGTGCATTCAGATGGTGTCTGTTCGGGGTGGGTTACTTTCCGGCGGAGTTTTCTCGGTTTCACCATGAAAACTCCGGCCGTGAGCCGTGTTTGGCCATGCGTGGTTTCAAATCAGGCGGGTGTCCCCGGCGAGTTGGTGTCTGTGGCTCTCCAAGACTGCGTCTCTGTGTTGGTGCCTGTTTCAGGCTCCCTATGATTCCCGGCGGATTGGTGGTACCCATCTAACATTGTTCATGCGGACATATGTTATGTAGTTTTTCTACCCGGTTTTACAAACCAAAGGAAAAACCCTAGCTGTTGTTGTGGGCTTTCCTCCCCGGCGATCTTTTACAAAGAAGTGGGGATAGGAACTTATGGGGTTAACGTTTAAGACATCAGATCTCACCCGGCGGGTGTACCTTGTTAAGGTGGGATGAACGAATTGGTAATTCAGTTTAGTTAACCGGTCCATTTTAGTGATACTATGTGTATCGCCGCCCTCACTCTTACGGCGATCGAAGGCTCAATTAGGGTTAACGTATTTTTTCATAAGTTGGCCACACCCGGCGGGTGCTCCCGGGAGGGGGAAATACGGAATTTACAATTCAAGCTAGTTACCCAATTAATTGAGAGATACGGCTCTGTATCGCCGCCTTCACCATACGGCGATCTATGTGACAATTCATTAGAAGTCAGGTCTCGTATCGGCCTGCCCTGTGTTAATCTGCTAGATACTTCAGGGGCCGGCGTCTTTGTGGGGGGTTGTTTTCAAAATTTAATCTTGTAACAGTAACAGAAGAAAAAGGAGAAAAGAGGGCTGGATGTGATGGAGATAAGCTGCTTGAGGAGTATGTGTGGAGTTACTCGTAGAGACAGATCGAGGAATGAAGAGATACGTAGGAGAGTGGGGCAGCAAGAACATTTGTCAGCCAGAGTGGACAGAAGGGTGCTGAGCTGGTATGGTCATGTCGAACGAATGGGAGATGAAAGGCTTACAAAGAGAATATGTGAATCAGGTACAAGGGGAGATAGAAGGGCAGGAAGACCCCCATTGAGATGGAGAGACTGTGTAAGAAAGGCTTTGGATGATAGAGGAATGACTATAGATCAGGCAGGGGAAGTGGTGGTGGACAGGAGTGAATGGAGAATGCTTGTGAATAGTTGAGTGAACACGTGGTCATTTGGAGTAAGGGGTCTGGCGCAAGTTGGACTAGATAATAGTCCATCAGGTGCCTGGCCCGGGGAGACGATTAATATGAAGGGTGTGCCTGGAAGTGTGGTGGGAGGGCTTGTGGCTTTGGCTCCGCTGCATGTCTGCCTGCCGAGATCGGAACCTCTCCGGGTGGTCAGGGGCCGGGGGAGTGCTGGAGCGACCTTGGTAACCCTGGTCTCTGGGTCTTCTCCTGGGTGATCTGGATGTGTGAGAGTTTGTGTTTTTTATCTGTGTTTATTTTTTGTTTTATGTTGTTTTTGTGTTTTCCCTGTTCTTGCTCTGTCTTGAGTCGGCTACCCCCAAAATGGGGATTGGGCCTGAGCATATAGATAGATAGATAGATAGAACAGTCACCGCCAGAAAGACTTTATAAACGCCATTATAGGTTTGACTCCTGTAAGGAGATAAAGAAAACCTAATATTTAGTAGTGGCCCCGTAATCATTGACGAACATGCCTATTACATAAGGCATCCTCTTCAAACACTAATTCGCCGTAGTTTGAATCTACCGCGCAGAGCATTTAAAATCTGAGGAGCCTTCATCATGAGTGCACGCGACCTCACTCATGGCTTCAGTCATTATGAATTGAGTTCTCACTACGAAAAAACTTTGTATACAATAAAAAGAAAAAGAAAATAAGAATAACTATCCAATAAGCTTTCCATCATATCGTGGATGTACTTGTGTGGATCTTCGACCAGATGCTGATTCAGGCATCATTCTTCCTTCACTGACATATCAAGTAAACCAAAATCCTTAATACATCAACGAATGGGAAGGGGATGGTCGGGAGGGCCCCAGTCGTCAATGATTACGGGGCCACTACTAAATATTAGGTTTTCTTTATCTCCTTACAGGAGTCAAACCTATAATTTATTAGTGGCCCCTCCATCATTGACGAACATGCCTGATTTCTAAGACTGGAGGGGGACATTCGTAATCATATCATAACTCTAGAAAAGCAGATAATCAAACAACCACATAGTATTCTTACTTCGAAAATATATTTAAACATGGCGCAGCCCATATATATACAAAAAAGGGGTTCAAGCAGGTGCGTGCTTCAAAGAAGCCTGCTTGACAAAAAAGGGTAACTGGAGATTCTGTGAACAGATCTGTAGTTACAAAGGCACCCCACTCAACGAGTGGTGACAAAAATAATAAGTTATAAGTTACATGTGCACATAATAAACCCCATAATATTCGTGGATATGTTTTACAAACGATCTCCACTGTTTAAACTAAATTGCTTTCACAGCTAAAACTACTATAACAACACTGTTGTTTGTACTAACAATGTACTAGCAAAATTTCTCGCCCTGAATAGAACAGAGAAATATTCATATCACAGTATCCATAATTTGTCTCACAGCTCTTACATTCCGGCGGGGTCTAGGGTGTCCTATGTTACACTGACTGCACCCCCCCCCCCCTCCTTTTCCCTTTGAAAGTAAACAAAAGTTACTGAAGGGCCACCTAGACCCTCTGCCTTAAAGCTATACATGGTAAGGAAGGTTTGTCTAGAGCAACTGACAAGTATCTAGTCAAAAACGTATGATTAGACGCCCACAACTGTGTGGACGAAATATCTTCTACTGAAAAGTTCTTCAAGAAACGTAAAGAGGCTGCCCATTTGCGTAAATCGTGGGCCCTACCCACAACGCCGGGATTACTCTCTTTAATGACTTTGACTAGAAGAGAAGCTAACCTCCGTTTCAGTAAGCGTTTGCCCGTACTCGCTACCCATAAAGCACCTTGGGGGTTTAGAGGAGCTACTCTCAAATATTTGGTTAGAGCTTGCACTGGACATAGATTATGGTGCACCTTTCCCCTTTTTAACGCCAACACAGTGAACTCAAAAAACACGTGCGCACTGTGCTCATTCTTGGCTACAAATCCCGGGGAAGGTGCAATGTGAATACATTCATTAAGTCTACCAAACCTAAGGCAATTAGGTGTGTTGCTCATCGCCGCCAGCTCAGACACTCTGTTCCCGTGGCCAAAGCCAAAAGGAATACAGCCTTTTTTAAAAGTAACGCAAAATCTGCAGTATTTTGGTACAGACGAGAGTGAAGTAAAGACAATGCCTTGTCCAGAGACCAAGTAGGCATGAGCTGACGGGGAGGTGGGCGGAGTTTAAAACATGCTCTCATAAAACCTGTTTCCTCCGCCACCGGTATGGAGAGACCTGTAAGGTCTAAAAAGGGCACTCTAATCGCAGTTAAGTGATTTTTTAACGTTACCACAGATAAACGTTTCTGCTCAAACAGATAATTCAAATAATTAAATACTAACGCCACTGAGGGCACAGTCTGTTCTGTTCTAATGATCCAAGAAGTAAAGGCTTACCAATGTGATTGATACTGTCGTTTCGTAGACTGAGTATATTGATTGATTAATTTATTGGTCACATCTCTACCATACGGTGCTAGCCACTTGGCCTCCTGAATGTCCATAATGCAAAAGTCAGCGAGGTCGCTAGGTTGCCAATCGTGTCTAAGTGGAAATACTCAACCGGGAGCGACACCGGGTGCGAGCACCACGTCTTCAATTGCTGGTACCATAACTGCGCCGGCCACAGGGGCGCGATGAGCGAGACTAAGCCTCGATAATCTTGTAGTTTGTTCACTATGTGGCACATTAGTGACGCGTCTGGCGGCGGAAACAGATAGATGGAGCTCCATCTGTTCCAGTCTGTCACTAGGGCGTCCGGCCCCCCTGCCAGCGTTTCCGTCCGGCGGGTGAGGTATAGAGGGAGTTTGTGAGTCCCCTCGGATGCAAACAGATCCACTTGTGGATGGTAGAGCTCTGCAATCATTAGGTTGAAAATGGGTTGCTTGAGCTCCCATTCTACTGTCGTGCTCTGTTTCCGGGACAGAGCGTCTGCCCAGACGTTTGCTACGCCTGGGAGATAAGATGTGTGAAGATAAATGTCTAGCCTGTTGGCTAGAGTAAAAATCTCTTCCGACACGTTTAGCAACTTCCTTGATCTCATTGACCCCTGTTTCTGAATACAGTGAACTGCATTCAGATTGTCCATTCTGAAGGCCACCGATTTGCCCCGTAAAGTAGAGCCGTGAGCCTGAAGGAAATACAAGGGGACTAGTAATTCTTTGACATTGATGTGGGAGATTTCTAAGTGGGACCAAAGCCCCTGACCCTGGTGCCCCTGGTTTGACTGAAATCCCCAACCTATCGTGCCTGACGCATCTGTGTCTACCCATACCGTTGGCGGAGGAGAGGTCCATGACATTACTGAGTGCAGCGTTTCCCTCTTCGCCCAGACCGCCAGTAAGGTGTGGATTAATTTTGGGATGGGCCATAATTTTCCTGCCGGTAAGAGCGGGAAATATTTGTTGCCCTCCAATATTAACCGTTTTACTTTCAACCGGCCCAACATTACAGTTAGTTGAATCCAGTTGAGAGAGCCGACCAGAGACTCCCAGATCCTCCGTGTCGTAGTCAGACTGTGAAGAAACATGAACAGTTTCCTGCGAAACCTGTTGCGATTGTCCACACTCTGACTCAGAGTGAGAGCCGCTGTGTCCCAAACCAGCCCTATCCACTGAATTACTCGTGAGGGGACAAGGTTTGACTTTACCAGATTTACCTTGAACCCTAGAGCTTTGACATGAGTTAAAAGTATGTTGACATGTTTGATGCATAATTGCTCTGTCTCTGCCACCACCAGCCAGTCGTCTAGGTACCACAGAACTCTGATTCCTTGCTTTAACAACGGCATCAGGGCTTGCCGGACTAATTTCGTGAATAGTTGAGGTGCCAGGTTCAAACCGAATGGCATCCTCTGAAAAACAAAATTTTGGTGCCTGATCCATAAGGCCAGAAACCTTTGAAATCTTTTGTTGACCGATACGTGCCAATAAGCATCTGTCAGGTCTAGGGAACACATCCAACCTCCCGGCGGAAGTGTTAGCCTGATTTGGTGTACTGTTAACATGCGGAATGACTCGTTGTGAATGTGAAGGTTCAGATAAAACAGGTCGACGACCGGTCTCATCTGAACACTGTCCCGTTTGGGAACCAAAAAGAGCTTGGACGTGAATACAGGGTAATTTGGGGGGACCGGGATGATGACATTCTTGGCAATCATTTCCTGGACCAGTGACTCCACCTCTAAAGAAACAAAATTCGCTGTTGTCGGCTGACGTAAGCGAGGTCGCCGGAGCCACTGCCAAGTGATGCCCTTGCGTGCCACCATCCGTGCCCAAGTGTTTACCGGCCATGCTTTGTGACACGTTCGGAACGACCCAGTTAGCAGACCAGGGTTCGCCGGCTGTACTACCCTCGGATCCGCCGGCATTACTACTGGCACCGGGAGTGAGAGAGACCTTAGTTTTTTTACGGTGGTGGAGTTGGCGGTGGTGGACGCTTCGCCGGCTGGCTGGCATTGGCAGAAGACGGGCCCTGACCTGGCTTATTATAGCCGCATCCTTTCTGACCTGAAAACCTACCCTGTCTATGCCTGAACTGACCTTGAGTGGAGGAGGACTTAGGTGGAAGAAAGGGCTTAGATCCCCCCGGCTGAGCTTTAGCGACTGGCCTGGGTTTGGGGAAGTTAAAGGCAGGTTTCTTAGAAGGGGTGGGACTGTGTTTAACGGCCTGAGCCATATTAAAAACCGTTCGCCACACTTCAGGGGACATTAAAGAGGGAGTGAGCACTGGTGACATGGCCACCTGATTCGCAATGCGATCAGGCAGTTTGCGGACTAAGGATATTCTAAGATCTTGTCTCGCTAGTACCGCCTCAAGCAAGGCAGTGCGTACGTCACCTAATGATTGGATTGACGACTGAAGAAGCAGTCGCCGGGACAATTCAACCGAACGTCTGGCATCCGCGTCTGCGATTGCCTGAGTGGACCGGAGCAAAGACTTAGCTACCTGTTGAGACACTATGTATTGAGAGAACAGGCGAAAAGCTTTCCCCCGTAGCCTAAATTCACGGTCTAGGTGAGTTGGGGTAGGGGTAGTGAAAGGGTCTTTTAGCTCACAAAGATTAATTTTAGGGGCAGCTAAGAAAGCAAACAAAGCCGAAGGGACTCTGCCGGCAAAACACACTGGCATGGAGAACCAAGAATGAGTATCTTGAGGGATCTGGTGGGAAGTTTTGGAAGTAAATGTGGTCGCAAAGATTTGAGCCTCTGTCTCCCATTCCAACCAAGGTCCTGGACCCAACTGCCCCACCTTCAAGACTGGATTAGCTGCCGCGTCTGTGACGGTTTGCAAATCGAGTTCTGGAGTGAAAGCTGACAGTGTCTTAATGTCATTAAACCCATCATGCTTAGACCAGTCAGAAAACAATCTTGAAGCTGAGGCAGGGGGTAAAGCAGGCTTAGAAGTATAAACAAAATAGTCCTGGTGATAATAACTAGGTATAGCCTTGATGTTGACATCTAGCACATTCCCCAAAGTATCCAAGGCCCTTAATTTCTTAGATTTATTGCCCTGGATGACCCACTCACGCGGCACTGGGAGCTCCCCTGACAAGGTAGGTTGGGCTAGCTCTGGTTTAGTAGGGGTCAAAAGGACCCATGACTCATCTGGTCCGTAAAGCAAGGGCATAGCTACCTTTTTGAGAGGCGCTCTGTCTAGTGGGGGCGGATTGACATTCGTTATAACCCTTACATTCGAAGTGGTCAATGCCGCCGTAGCAGGCCTAGTAACCACCGATGGTGACATAGAGGGGGGGTGAGTGATCTGAGGCAAAACAATAGAAGTCATCAGAGGCCGTACCGTAGAGCTTGTCGTGGGAGCTCCCAAGTCCACAGTGGGAGTTTCCTGCTGTTGGCCAAAAAATCTAGATAAAGCATTATCAAGTAGCCCATCAATTTCCTGTGCAGTGACAAATTGATTTGATGATGTGCTCACTGATGAATAATTAAGATCTTGTGCGGCATCAAAGCCTGAACCTGACTCTTGCCCTTCCATAACCGATATCATCGAAACCTCTTCTTTGTCATCCTGTTCCTCCTGAGAAGATCCCGCTTTCGCCGCGTCCCGATGGACGTCAGCCACTGTGTGAATAGTTTGAGCCGGAAGTGGGTGGTCAGGCCCCGGACGAGAATATCGCCAAACACCTAGGCCTTGGCCTCTACTCCTGTGGGAGTCTGAAACACTCTCAACCACTGAGTCCTCTGAACCCCCCAACTCCAGGGTTAAAATGTTAATGGGTAAATCATCTTTAGGTACAGGTACTACACTGGACCCTTGAGACCGAACACCAACTCTGTCTGGGGTAGAGGTATGACGAGAAGCACTAGAAACAGGTAAGTGTCGGTAGGCCTTTCTATCATGGGAATCCTTTTTGGAAGATTTATGGCTGCGGTGTGACCGTGAACTACTCTTTGATTTGGAGGATTTATCGCCGTGACCCCTGGTGGAACTTTCTGTCTTACTCCTCTTACTCGATGGTGAAGAGTAAGCTCATGAGAAGAGCTCATGATGAAGGCTCCTCAGATTTTAAATGCTCTGCGCGGTAGATTCAAACTACGGCAAATTAGTGTTTGAAGAGGATGCCTTATGTAAT
Organism: Paralithodes platypus; assembly: GCA_032716605.1. NCBI lineage: Eukaryota > Metazoa > Arthropoda > Malacostraca > Decapoda > Lithodidae > Paralithodes > Paralithodes platypus. The sequence continues at coordinate 52,500,691 of CM064508.1, read as the reverse complement.
AGGCATGTTCGTCAATGATGGAGGGGCCACTAATAAATACTGGTCTTTTATATTATGTCAGAGGGTAATTTATTAGTGGCCCATCCATCATTGACGAACATGCCTATTACATAAGGCATCCTCTTCAAACACTAATTCGCCTAAAATTAATCTTTGTGAGCTAAAAGACCCTTTCACTACCCCTACCCCAACTCACCTAGACCGTGAATTTAGGCTACAGGGGAAAGCTTTTCGCCTGTTCTCTCAATACATAGTGTCTCAACAGGTAGCTAAGTCTTTGCTCCGGTCCACTCAGATCAATCGCAGACGCGGATGCCAGACGTTCGGTTGAATTGTCCCGGCGACTGCTTCTTCAGTCGTCAATCCAATCATTAGGTGACGTACGCACTGCCTTGCTTGAGGCGGTACTAGCGAGACAAGATCTTAGAATATCCTTAGTCCGCAAACTGCCTGATCGCATTGCGAATCAGGTGGTCATGTCACCAGTGCTCACTCCCTCTTTAATGTCCCCTGAAGTGTGGCGAACGGTTTTTAATATGGCTCAGGCCGTTAAACACAGTCCCACCCCTTCTAAGAAACCTGCCTTTAACTTCCCCAAACCCAGTCCAGTCGCTAAAGCTCAGCCGGGGGGATCTAAGCCCTTTCTTCCACCTAAGTCCTCCTCCACTCGAGGTCAGTTCAGGCATAGACAGGGTAGGTTTTCAGGTCAGAAAGGACGCGGCTATAATAAGCCAGGTCAGGGCCCGTCTTCTGCCAACGCCAGCCAGCCGGCGAAGCGTCCACCACCGCCAACTCCACCACCGTAAAAAAACTAAGGTCTCTCTCACTCCCGGTGCCAGTAGTAATGCCGGCGGATCCGAGGGTAGTACAGCCGGCGAACCCTGGTCTGCTAACTGGGTCGTTCTGAACGTGTCACAAAGCATGGCCGGTAAACACTTGGGCACGGATGGTAGCACGCAAGGGCATCACTTGGCAGTGGCTCCGGCGACCTCGCTTACGTCAGCCGACAACGGCGAATTTTGTTTCTTTAGAGGTGGAGTCACTGGTCCAGGAAATGATTGCCAAGAATGTCATCATCCCGGTCCCCCCAAATTACCCTGTATTCACGTCCAAGCTCTTTTTGGTTCCCAAACGGGACATTGTTCAGATGAGACCGGTCGTCGACCTGTTTTATCTGAACCTTCACATTCACAACGAGTCATTCCGCATGTTAACAGTACACCAAATCAGGCTAACACTTCCGCCGGGAGGTTGGATGTGTTCCCTAGACCTGACAGATGCTTATTGGCACGTATCGGTCAACAAAAGATTTCAAAGGTTTCTGGCCTTACGGATCAGGCACCAAAATTTTGTTTTTCAGAGGATGCCATTCGGTTTGAACCTGGCACCTCGACTATTCACGAAATTAGTCCGGCAAGCCCTGATGCCGTTGTTAAAGCAAGGAATCAGAGTTCTGTGGTACCTAGACGACTGGCTGGTGGTGGCAGAGACAGAGCAATTATGCATCAAACATGTCAACATACTTTTAACTCATGTCAAAGCTCTAGGGTTCAAGGTAAATCTGGTAAAGTCAAACCTTGTACCCTCACGAGTAATTCAGTGGATAGGGCTGGTTTGGGACACAGCGGCTCTCACTCTGAGTCAGAGTGTGGACAATCGCAACAGGTTTCGCAGGAAACTGTTCATGTTTCTTCACAGTCTGACTACGACACGGAGGGTCTGGGAGTCTCTGGTCGGCTCTCTCAACTGGATTCAACTAACTGTAATGTTGGGCCGGTTGAAAGTAAAACGGTTAATATTGGAGGGCAACAAATATTTCCCGCTCTTACCGGCGGGAAAATTATGGCCCATCCCAAAATTAATCCACACCTTACTGGCGGTCTGGGCGAAGAGGGAAACGCTGCACTCAGTAATGTCATGGTCCTCTCCTCCGCCAACGGTATGGGTAGACACGGATGCGTCAGGCACGATAGGTTGGGGATTTCAGTCAAACCAGGGGCACCAGGGTCAGGGGCTTTGGTCCCACTTAGAAATCTCCCATCAATGTCAAAGAATTACTAGTCCCCTTGTATTTCCTTCAGGCTCACGGCTCTACTTTACGGGGCAAGTCGGTAGCCTTCAGAATGGACAATCTGAATGCAGTTCACTGTATTCAGAAACAGGGGTCAACGAGATCAAGGAAGTTGCTAAACGTGTCGGAAGAGATTTTTACTCTAGCCAACAGGCTAGACATTTATCTTCACGCATCTTATCTCCCAGGCGTAGCAAACGTCTGGGCAGATGCTCTGTCCCGGAAACAGAGCACGACAGTAGAATGGGAGCTCAAGCAACCCATTTTCAACCTAATGATTGCAGAGCTCTACCATCCACAAGTGGATCTGTTTGCGTCCGAGGGGACTCACAAACTCCCTCTATACCTCACCCGCCGGACGGAAACGCTGGCAGGGGGGCCGGACGCCCTAGTGACAGACTGGAACAGATGGAGCTCCATCTATCTGTTTCTGCCGCCAGACGCGTCACTAATGTGCCACGTAGTGAACAAACTACGAGATTATCGAGGCTTAGTCTCGCTCATCGCGCCCCTGTGGCCGGCGCAGTTATGGTACCAGCAATTGAAGACGTGGTGCTCGCACCCGGTGTCGCTCCCGGTCGAGTATTTCCACTTAGACACGATTGGCAACTTAGCGACCTCGCTGACTTTTGCATTATGGACATTCAGGAGGCCAACTGGCTAGCACCGTATGGTAGAGATGTGACCAATAAATTAATCAATCAATATACTCAGTCTACGAAACGACAGTATCAATCACATTGTCAAGCCTTTACTTCTTGGATCATTAGAACAGAACAGACTGTGCCCTCAGTGACGTTAGTATTTAATTATTTGAATTATCTGTTTGAGCAGAAACGTTTATCTGTGGTAACGTTAAAAAATCACTTAACTGCGATTAGAGTGCCCTTTTTAGACCTTACAGGTCTCTCCATACCGGTGGCGGAGGAAACAGGTTTTATGAGAGCATGTTTTAAACTCCGCCCACCTCCCCGTCAGCTCATGCCTACTTGGTCTCTGGACAAGGCATTGTCTTTACTTCACTCTCGTCTGTACCAAAATACTGCAGATTTTGCGTTACTTTTAAAAAAGGCTGTATTCCTTTTGGCTTTGGCCACCGGGAACAGAGTGTCTGAGCTGGCGGCGATAAGCAACACACCTAATTGCCTTAGGTTTGGTAGACTTAATGAATGTATTCACATTGCACCTTCCCCGGGATTTGTAGCCAAGAATGAGCACAGTGCGCACATGTTTTCTGAGTTCACTGTGCCGGCGTTAAAAAGGGGAAAGGTGCACCATAATCTATGTCCAGTGCAAGCTTTAACCAAATATTTGAGCGTAGCTCCTCTAAACCCCCAAGGTGCTTTATGGGTAGCGAGTACGGGCAAATGCTTACTGAAACGGAGGTTAGCTTCTCTTCTGGTCGAAGTCATTAAAGAGAGTAATCCCGGCATTGTTGGTAGGGCCCACGATTTACGCAAATGGGCAGCCTCTATACGTTTCTTGAAGAACTTTTCAGTAGAAGATATTTCGTCCACACAGTTGTGGGCGTCTAATCATACGTTTTTGACTAGATACTTGTCAGTTGCTCTAGACAAACCTTCCTTACCATGTATAGCTTTAAGGCAGAGGGTCTAGGTGGCCCTTCAGTAACTTTTGTTTACTTTCAAAGGGAAAAGGAAGGGGGGGGGGGGTGCAGTCAGTGTAACATAGGACACCCTAGACCCCGCCGGAATGTAAGAGCTGTGAGACAAATTATGGATAATGTGATATGAATATTTCTCTGTTCTATTCAGGGCGAGAAATTTTGCTAGTACATTGTTAGTACAAACAACAGTGTTGTTATAGTAGTTTTAGCTGTGAAAGCAATTTAGTTCAATAGGTGGCATTCTGAGAGTGAGGGTCTGAGTCTGGAGGGTGAGACGGTGAAGCACTTGAGCGAAGCAACCAGCCGCTTCAGAGATGGAGCTGCTTTGAGCCATGATGGATGCTTCACATGTCTCACTCCCCAGGCTGGAACAAGACCTCACGGGCTTCACCGTGTTGAGCGGTGGAATGTACAGGCTCTCAGCCTATGCCCGAGAGGGAGTAGTTGGAATATAGAAAAAAAAAAAAAAAAAAAAAAAAAAAAAAAAAAAAAAACAGTGGAGATCGTTTGTAAAACATTTCCACGAATATTATGGGGTTTATTATGTGCACATGTAAACTTATAACTTATTATTTTTGTCACCACTCGTTGAGTGGGGTGCCTTTGTAACTACAGATCTGTTCACAGAATCTCCAGAGTTACCCTTTTTTGTCAAGCAGGCTTCTTTGAAGCACGCACCTGCTTGAACCCCTTTTTTGTATATATATGGGCTGCGCCATGTTTAAATATTTTCGAAGTAAGAATACTATGTGGTTGTTTGATTATCTGCTTTTCTAGAGTTATGATATGATTATGAATGTCCCCCTCCAGTCTTAGAAATCAGGCATGTTCGTCAATGATGGAGGGGCCACTAATAAATTATAGGTTTGACTCCTGTAAGGAGATAAAGAAAACCTAATATTTAGTAGTGGCCCCGTAATCATTGAAGACTGGGGCCCTCCCGACCATCCCCTTCCCATTCGTTGATGTATTAAGGATTTTGGTTTACTTGATATGTCAGTGAAGGAAGAATGACGCCTGAATCAGCGTCTGGTCAAAGATCCACACAAGTACATCCACGATATGATGGAAAGCTTATTGGATAGTTATTCTTATTTTGTTTTTGTTTTTATTGTTTACAAAGTTTTTTCGTAGTGAGAACCCAATTCATAATGACTGAAGAAATGAGTGAGGTCGCGTGCGCTCATGATGAAGGCTCCTCAGATTTTAAATGCTCTGCGCGGTAGATTCAAACTACGGCGAATTAGTGTTTGAAGAGGATGCCTTATGTAATAGGCATGTTCGTCAATGATTACGGGGCCACTACTAAATATTAGGTTTTCTTTATCTCCTTACAGGAGTCAAACCTATATTCTCAACCAACTGGTTAGTACCTCAGAAATTTTAAATGCTTACTGCTCGGCATTTAAATAGTAGGTTGGTATGTTGTGGTGGACATATACCACAACATACCATCAGCCCTTTTAAACATTGTAGCTGATATGATTAAAGCCTCAGGAGTGAGTTTGGTTACAGAGCTAATTAACTCCATCATTAGAGAGGAAGTAATCCCTGATGAATGGCACAAAATTGTAATAGTAAACATATATAAGGGCAAGGTAGACTCATTGGATAGGGGAAATTATAGGGGCCTGAAAATGGTTGACCAAGTCATGAAGGTCTGTGAGAGACTTCCTTGAAGGTATGATAAGGGAAAGCATTGCTATCGACGATATGCAGTTCGGTTTCATGCCAGGACGTGGCACAATCGAAGCTATCTTCATAGTCAGGCAGCTGCAGGAAAGATATCTACTTATAGATAGAGATCTGTATTGGGAGGTTTGACAACCTCCCAAATAAGGAAAACCTCCTATTTGGTACTAGTCTCGGAGTATCCAACGTAGGGCTTATAAGCTCAGCCGCTCGCAGAGCGGGCCGATTTATCGGTACTACATGTGCAGTCCAATATCTTCTAGAGTAGCACCCTAAATATCTATGTATTAAGGGCGTTTGTGACGGTAAAAGAGATCTTAACTTCAGAGAACACTATGTTAGTTCACTATGACCCACAAAGAATGGTAACTTTAGCAGTCGACGCTTCTCCAGTTGGACTTGGTGCTGTAATTTCCCACACTATCCATGGTAAAGATCATCCCATAGCTTATGCCTCAAAGTCACTGATGCCAGCAGAAAGGAATTACTCCCAGTTGGAAAGAGAAGGGCTAGCCATTGTATTTGGTTTGCACAAATGTCATAAATATTGATATGGCAGGAAATTCACTCTAGTCACAGACAATAAGCCTTTGAGTTTTATCTTTGGTCCTAAGAAAGGCATTCCTGTAATGGCAGCTGCTAGAATACAGAGATGGGCTATTCAAGTAGCAGCTTATGATTATGATATAAAATTTTGTACTTCAAAACAGAATAGCCCAGCTGATGCTCTATCCAGGCTTCCTCTTCTCAACAGTTCCTCTTTTGAGCCGAGAGTTAACTATACTGCCGAGGCCAATGATTTGTTGAAGTTCCAGTTAGGACAATTGCCTGTAACTGCTAAAGCCATAAGCAAAGAAACTTCGCATGATCCAATCTTGTCTAGAGTAATGTACTATGTAGTTACCGGGTGGCCAAGTAGTGAAGATGTAACACCAGAGCTAAGGCCCTATTTACACCGTAAATTAGAGTTGTCAATTGAAGAAGGGTGTTTGTTGTGGGGAATTAGGATCATTGTTCCTGTAAAATTTAGAGAAAGGCTGCTGAATGACTTGCATAATAATCACCCAGGAATTTTCAGAATGAAAGCTTTAGCCAGACTGCATGTATGGTGGCCTACATTAGATAGAGATATAGAGGAAAAGGTTAGACGGTGTCAGAACTGTCAGGAATTGCAACCAAAGCCAACGTCCATTGCAACGTCCCAAAGCTCCTCGTCGGTGCAGCTTTTTCTTTAGCAATATAAGGGGACTTCACTCTAACATTAATTCTGTACATCAATTTCTTCAAGCAGAATCCCCTACTCTCCTTTTTTTGACAGAGACTCAAGTAACATCCACATCTGACACGTCTAGATTTAATTTTCCAGGTTATCAACTGCTCCAAAATTTCAGACCTAAAGGAGGTGTATGTTGCTTCGCAAAATCTGAAATTGCCCTGGAGGAGGTTACTAGTTTCAATTGTCCCTATTTTGATTATTCTATATACAAATTAATTTCTGCTGGTAAATTTAAATACATAATTATGTTGCATCTACCGTTCCCCAAATACTCCTCCAGAGCAAAGTCTTTTTGATTCTCTGTCCTCACAACTCAGTGTCCTCAACTTAAATGCTTCTTCTGAAATCACTGTGTTGGGTGATTTTAATATCCATAATGTTGAATGGCTCACTCATTCAGCCAGGACTGATGATGCTGGTCTTGAATGTGAGCTATTTGCAGACTCATTTAATCTCACTCAACTAGTCAACCAACCCTTGTACCAGATAATCCTAATCATAATTCCCACCTTCTGGATTATTTTTAACAACCAATTCAGAAATTATGATGTTACAGTGAGGTCCCCGCTTGGATCTTCTGATCACTGTCTGATACAGGCCACCTGTCTATCACCTACCACACCTTCCCACTCTGAACCTGTTTTGGTGACTAAATGGCATTACGATAGGGAAGACTGGGAGGGTCTTCAAGGTTTCTTTATTGATATTCCCTGGACCTCTTTCTTTTCTAATGATGCACACACCACCTTGAGCCACATACAAAATTTTGTAAAAATTGGAATGGAAACTTTTATTCCTCATCAAAAGTACAGTAAAAGATCTAATTCACCTAAATGGTTTGACCATAATTGTGCTAGAGTAACTGAACAAAAAGCAATAGCCTACAATGCATACACAAGATCAAAAACACATGAAGCCTTTAATACTTTAGAAACATCAGAAATCATGCCAAAACTGTATTAAACCTAACTAAATCAAACTTTCTCCACAAGCAGGCAAATAAACTTCTAAATAATCCAAATTAAAATGCCCCAGAACGAGAACCCCACCACAGAAGCCACGAGCGAACATCAAACAGAAACACCCGAAAGAAAGGTCCACAGAACGAAAGGACCAGCTGACCGAGCCAACCAATTCAGACAGGCCCAAGCCCGCAGGGCTAAGCAGCTCCAAACCACACATACCTACCCCTTCTAAACTGACCGTTTTCCACACCTCACATACACTACCCCTCGTGTCCTACACCTCTACCTACATGATGACGAACATAAATACACCTTAAAAGTAATACACCCATGCTCTGTCCCTAAGTTAAGATATTAATATCAACATACCCTAACATACCTTGGCTTGCCAGACTAAGTTTCTGAAGACCAATCGCCCCATAAATCTATGTATTCAATCCTTAGGTTAAGTATTAATATCAACATACCCTAAAATACCTTGTCCTGCCAGACTAAGTTTCTGAAGACCAATCGCCCCCATAAATCTATGTATTCAATCCTTAGGTTAGTTATCTTTATCCGCCATTGTGTTCATCTTTTCCATTTACTTTTCCACCATTGTTATACGTCTTCCAATCACCTCCTTCGTATCCACAGTCCACACTACTCCAATTTGCTTCCTACACCGCTTACCCGCCCGACTCTACCTACATGATGATGAACAGGAATATACATTCATATTAAAAACACCCATGCCCTGTCCCTAGGTTGAGCCAATGCCAACCAATCAGACAGCCATATATTTATTAGTGGCCCCTCCATCATTGACGAACATGCCTATTACATAAGGCATCCTCTTCAAACACTAATCCGCCGTAGTTTGAATCTACCGCGCAGAGCATTTAAAATCTGAGGAGCCTTCATCATGAGCGCACGCGACCTCACTCATGGCTTCAGTCATTATGAATTGGGTTCTCACTACGAAAAAACTTTGTAAAAAATAAAAAGAAAAAGAAAATAAGAATAACTATCCAATAAGCTTTCCATCATATCGTGGATGTACTTGTGTGGATCTTTGACCAGACGCTGATTCAGGCGTCATTCTTCCTTCTCTGCTCTGCGATCAGCCGGCCCGGACGTGTCTCTCCACGCTCCGCTGGTTCCGCATTTGCTGCGTCCCTAGTGAGTTTTTTCTCATTTGTTTACTCCGGGATGTATCGAGTAAGGTTAGGATATGCGTAGCAGGAGTGTCCTGGGCTGGTTGCCCGCAGTGCAGTGTATTTTGGGTCGTGTGTTTGGGGCATCTATTTCGGATGTACCCTCGTGGTCCTGTTGTGGACAGGTGAATTTTTTCATAGTTGAGTTAGCTTGTGATGCAGGCGGCTTTCATTACGCGATTATTTCTGCTGCCTTTTATCTTTCTGATGAGGTAGCGTTGCTTTGCTGACGTTCCCAGCGTATTTGTCTTCACTTAGTGAAGTTTTTCTGGGTCCCGAGTCGGTCTTCCCTTGGTCGGAAGTATTTGCTACAGTGGTGTGTTGGCGGTGGTTCCTGTTGTTATATTTCCAGTGTTTTTTGTTTATATTTCAACATTTCTTGTGCCGTCTGCTTAGGCCTAGCCAGCCGCTCGTAGCTTTGCCACATGTACAAGTGTTATTGATTTATTTTATAAATATGTCCTACTGTGTCATGTGTATCCGGGTTTAGTTGTGTATTGGCTAATTCCACGGACTATGTTTGTTTCCTGGATTAGTTGTATATTGGCTAATTCCACAGATTATATTTGTGGTCCCTAGGTTAGTCGTGCTTTGGCTATCTCTCGGGTCCTATGTGCGTTCAGATGGTATCTGTTCGGGGTGGGTTACTTTCCGGCGGGGTTTTCTCGGTTTCACCATGAAAACTCCGGCCGTGAGCCGGGTTTGGCCACGCGTGGTTTCAAAACAGGCTAGTGTCCCCGGCGAGTTGGTGTCTGTGGCTCTCCAGGACTGCGTCTCTATGTTGGTGCCTGTTTCAGGCTCCCTATGATTCCCGGCGGATTGGCAGTACCCCTCTAACATTGTTCATGCGGACATATGTTATGTAGTTTTTCTACCCGGTTTTACAAACCAAAGGAAAAACCCTAGCTGTTGTTGTGGGCTTTCCTCCCTGGCGATCTTTTACAAAGAAGTGGGGATAGGAACTTATGGGGTTAACGTTTAAGACATCAGATCTCACCCGGCGGGTGTACCTTGGTAAGGTGGGATGAACGAATTGGTAATTCAGTTTAGTTAACCGGTCCATTTTAGTGATACTATATGTATCGCCGCCCTCACTCATACGGCGATCGAAGGCTCAATTAGGATTAACGTATTTTTTCATAAGTTGGCCACACCCGGCGGGTGCTCCTGGGAGGGGGAAATACGGAATTTACAATTCAAGCTAGTTACCCAATTAATTGAGAGATACGGCTATGTATCGCCGCCTTCACCATACGGCGATCTATGTGACAATTCATTAGAAGTCAGGTCTCGTATCAGCCTGCCCTGTGTTAATCTGCTAGATAATTCAGGGGCCGGCGTCTTTGTGGGGGGTTGTTTTCCAAAATTGAATCTTGTAACAGTCACCGCCAGAAAGACTTTATAAACGCCATACTGGTCTTTTATATTATGTCAGAGGGTATTCTTAAACTTTCTTAAGACATGTCTAGATATTCGGATATCTTTATAGAACCCCGCCGCGTAACGAGCTGTAATCATTGTGAGATTACGTCTCGTTATCCGGCGGGTTATGAACACTTGTATGCGATCATTTTGGGTTAACCTTATGAGCATTAATTCCTGGAAATTTTCCTTTTTTCCAGGGCTGGGCCCCGGCGGACCAATACAGACCCTGCAGTAAGTTCCCACCAGTCTCTGTCATGGCTACCTTTGCCCCAGTTTTTGCTTTATGCATTAATTCAACCTGTGCCGGTGTCCCTCTTTTTGCGCACACTCTTTGTATCAGGTGTGTTAAATGTCTAGACCGTTCAAGAGGTCTGTGGGTGATGCGCAACTGTTCCTTTTGCTCCCAACTAAGTGTCAAAGTCCTCCAAGATAATGATAAGACTTCAGCGGTCGCCTTACGAGAAGTTCGGCAACAAATGTCAACGTATACTACGATTGTGGCTCATAAGTCACTTCAATGTGACAACGTCCCTCTTTGGGATAGGCTTCTTCTTGAGCACCCTCCCCCTAATAAACGTTCCTCTCGGGTAACTAGTCATAAGCCGGCGGAGACTGGACAGGGTTCTGTGTCATCTCCTGCCCCTGCTACTTCGAAACGTCGCCGTGAGCCTACACCCCCGGCGGCAGTCTCCTCGTCTCGGGCGAGATCTAGGTCTAGGTCACCCCTTAGACACCAGCCACCCAGTCTTGCCTCTTCACCATCGAGTAAGAGGAGTAAGACAGAAAGTTCCACCAGTGGTCACGGCGATAAATCCTCCAAATCAAAGAGTAGTTCACGGTCACACCGCAGCCATAAATCTTCAAAAAAGGATTCCCATGATAGAAAGGCCTACTGACACTCACCAGTTTCTAGTGCTTCTCGTCATACCTCTACCCCAGACAGAGTTTGTGTTCGGGCTCAAGGGCCCAGTGTAGTACCTGTACCTAAAGATGATTTACCCATTAACATTTTAACCCTGGAGTTGGAGAGTTCAGAGGGCTCAGTGGTTGACAGTGTTTCAGACTCCCACGGGAGTATAGGCCAAGGCCTAGGTGTTTGGCGATATTCTCGTCCGGGGCCTGACCACCCACTTCCGGCTCAAACTATTCACACAGTGGCTGACGTCCACCGGGACGCGGCGATCCCTTCCTCTATTCCTAACTTATCTTGGCAACAAGATGGTACCCCAGCTTCGGCGGGATCTTCTCAGGAGAAACAGGATGACAAACACGAGGTTTCGATTATATCGGATATGGAAGGGCAAGAGTCAGTTTCAGGCTTCGATGCCGCACAAGATCTTAATGATTCACCAGTGAATACGTCATCAAATCAATTTGTCACTGCACAGGAAATTGATGGGCTACTTGTTAATGCTTTATCTAAATTTTTTGGCCAACAGCAGGAAACTCCCACAGTGGACTTGGGAGCTCCCACGACAAGCTCTACGGTACGGCCTCTGATGACTTCTATTGCTTTGCCTCAGATCACTCACCCCCCCTCTATGTCACCATCGGTGGTTACTAGGCCTGCTACGGCGGCATTGACCACTTCGAATGTAAGGGTTATAACGGATGTCAATCCACCCTCTCTAGACAGAGCGCCTCTCAAAAAGGTAGCTATGCCCTTGCTTTACGGACCAGACGAGTCATGGGTCCTTTTGACCCCCACTAAACCAGAGCTAGCCCAACCTACCTTGTCAGGGGAGCTCCCAGTGCTGCGTGAGTGGGTCATCCAGGGCAATAAATCTAAGAAATTAAGGGCCTTGGATACTTTGGGGAATGTGCTAGATGTCAACATCAAGGCTATACCTAGTTATTATCACCAGGACTATTTTGTTTATACTGCTAAACCTGCTTTACCCCCTGCCTCAGCTTCAAGATTGTTTTCTGACTGGTCTAAGCATGATGGGTTTAATGACATTAAGACACTGTCAGCTCTCACTCCAGAACTCGATTTGCAAACCATCACAGACGCCGCAGCTAATCCAGTCTTGAAGGTGGGGCAGTTGGGTCCAGGACCTTGGTTGGAATGGGAGACAGAGGCTCAAAACTTTGCGACCACATTTACTTCCAAAACTTCCCACCAGATCCCTCAAGATACTCATTCTTGGTTCTCCATGCCAGTGTGTTCTGCCGGCGGAGTCCCTTCAGCTTTGTTTGCTTTCTTAGCTGCCCCTAAAATTAATCTTTGTGAGCTAAAAGACCCTTTCACTACCCCTACCCCAACTCACCTAGACCGTGAATTTAGGCTACGGGGGAAAGCTTTTCGCCTGTTCTCTCAATACATAGTGTCACAATAGGTAGCAAAGTCATTGCTCCGGTCCACTCAGGCAATCGCAGACGCGGATGCCAGACGTTCGGTTGAATTGTCCCGGCGACTGCTTCTTCAGTCGTCAATCCAATCATTAGGTGACGTACGCACTGCCTTGCTTCAGGCGGTACGAGCGAGACAAGATCTCAGAATGTCCTTAGTCCGAAAACTGCCTGATCGCATTGCGAATCAGGTGGTCATGTCACCAGTGCTCACTCCCTCTTTAATGTCCCCTGAAGTGTGGCGAACGGTTTTTAATATGGCTCAGGCCGTTAAACACAGTCCCACCCCTTCTAAGAAACCTGCCTTTAACTTCCCCAAACCCAGGCCAGTCGCTAAGGCTCCGCCGGGGGGATCTAAGCCCTTTCTTCCACCTAAGTCCTCCTCCACTCAAGGTCAGTTCAGGCATAGACATAGGTTTTCAGGTCAGAAAGGACGCGGCTATAATAAGCCAGGTCAGGGCCCGTCTTCTGCCAACGCCAGCCAGCCGGCGAAGCGTCCACTACCGCCAACTCCACCACCATAAAAAAACTAAGGTCTCTCTCACTCCCGGTGCCAGTCTTACGGCCGGCGGATCCGAGGGTAGTACAGCCGGTGAACCCTTGTCTGCTAACTGGGTCGTTCCGAACGTGTCACAAAGCATGGCCGGTAAACACTTGGGCACGGATGGTGGCACGCAAAGGCATCACTTGGCAGTGGCTCCGGCGACCTCGCTTACGTCAGCCGACAACGGCGAATTTTGTTTCTTTAGAGGTGGAGTCACTGGTCCAGGAAATGATTGCCAAGAATGTCATCATCCCGGTCCCCCCAAATTACCCTGTATTCACGTCCAAGCTATTTTTGGTTCCCAAAAGGGACAGTGTTCAGATGAGACCGGTCGTCGACCTGTCTTATCTGAACCTTCACATTCACAACGAGTCATTCCGAATGTTAACAGTACACCAAATCAGGCTAACACTTCCGCCGGGTGGTTGGATGTGTTCCCTAGACCTGACAGACGCTTATTGGCACGTATCGGTCAACAAAAGATTTCAAAGGTTTCTGGCCTTACGGATCAGGCACCAAAATTTTGTTTTTCAGAGGATGCCATTCGGTTTGAACCTGGCACCTCGACTATTCACGAAATTAGTCCGGCAAGCCCTGATGCCGTTGTTAAAGCAAGGAATCAGAGTTCTGTGGTACCTAGACGACTGGCTGGTGGTCGCAGAGACAGAGCAATTATGCATCAAACATGTCAACATAATTTTAAATCATGTCAAAGCTCTAGGGTTCAAGGTAAATCTGGTAAAGTCAAACCTTGTACCCTCACGAGTAATTCAGTGGATAGGGCTGGTTTGGGACACAGCTGCTCTCACTCTGAGTCAGAGTGTGGACAATCGCAACAGGTTTCGCAGGAAACTGTTCATGTTTCTTCACAGTCTGACTACGATGCGGAGGATCTGGGAGTCTCTGGTCGGCTCTCTCAACTGGATTCAACTAACTGTAATGTTGGGCCGGTTGAAAGTAAAACGGTTAATATTGGAAGGCAACAAATATTTCCCACTCTTACCGGCGGGAAAATTATGGCCCATCCCAAAATTAATCCACACCTTACTAGCGGTCTGGGCGAAGAGGGAAACGCTGCACTCAATGATGTCATGGACCTCTCCTCCACCAACGGTATGGGTAGACACGGATGCGTCAGGCATGATAGGTTGGGGATTTCAGTCAAACCAGGGGCACCAGGGTCAGGGGCTTTGGTCCCACTTAGAAATCTCCCACATCAATGTCAAAGAATTACTAGTCCCCTTGTATTTCCTTCAGGCTCACGGCCCTACTTTACGGGGCAAGTCGGTGGCCTTCAGAATGGACAATCTGAACGCAGTTCACTGTATTCAGAAACAGGGGTCAACGAGATCAAGGAAGTTGCTAAACGTGTCGGAAGAGATTTTTACTCTAGCCAACAGGCTAGACATTTATCTTCACGCATCTTATCTCCCAGGCGTAGCAAACGTCTGGGCAGACGCTCTGTCCCGGAGACAGAGCACGACAGTAGAATGGGAGCTCAAGCAACCCATTTTCAACCTAATGATTGCAGAGCTCTACCATCCACAAGTGGATCTGTTTGTGTCCGAGGGGACTCACAAACTCCCTCTATACCTCACCCGCCGGACGGAAATGCCGGCAGGGGGGCCAGACGCCCTAGTGACAGACTGGAACAGATGGAGCTCCATCTATCTGTTTCCGCCGCCAGATGCGTCACTAATGTGCCACGTAGTGAACAAACTACGAGATTATCGAGGCTTGGTCTCGCTAATCGCGCCCCTGTGGCCGGCGCAGTTATGGTACCAGCAATAGAAGACGTGGTGCTCGCACCCGGTGTCGCTCCCGGTCGAGTATTTCCACTTAGACACGATTGGCAACCTAGCGACCTCGCTGACTTTTGCATTATGGACATTCAGGAGGCCAAGTGGCTAGCACCATATGGTAGAGATGTGACCAATAAATTAATCAATCAATATACTCAGTCTACGAAGAGCGACTAAAGAGGTTGGGTCGGTGGGCTTTGCGACCCCCACCCGGAAAAAATATCTAAGCAAAGAAAACGAACGAACAGCCTCGGATGCGGACGGAACCAACGTTGACGAACCACGACCGACTAAGGACATGCCTACGGGACATTCTGAGAATGGCTACGTGGAATGTTAGTGGCATGAATGATGGAACAAAAGAGAGAGAGGTTCTGGAAGTGTT